>JAOTRH010007971.1:0-23511 GCA_034768845.1 Heliamphora exappendiculata
TATATTATTCATTTGTTATATAGGGATATATATATGTTGTTACAAAACTTGGACATGAAATCCCTTTGCCTAGTTAATTTTGCTCAGCCCTTCCAGTGAGAGGATGATACCCGTGGAGGCTTCACCTTTAACAATGCTTTGTTCATTTGATGCACCCAAAAGAGAAACTAACACAAACTATTGAGGATCATCCAGGTGTTTGATGGATCTCCCAAAAAGGTCAGGGGTGAACTTTTTCACTTCCTTTGTTCATTTATTAGAGGCGGTCCAGTTAGACGGCAGCCGGGTGGAGCTTGCAGTGGACAAGTTGCAAATGTTGATGTCGATCGGGTACAAGCGGTATTCAATATCAAGCTCTTTGAAAATTTTAACCATCTCTTCTACCACAAGGGCTCTCCTTGAAAACTTTTCTCCCATGTCTTGATGGTTTATTCGATGTCTCATCCATACCGACATCTTCAGCGTGTTTAAGTTCTCCAGGTTCATCAATACGACCATTGGAGAAGCATACCAATGGTCTTTCTTACTCTCAACATAACTGCAGCGACAATAACAAAAAATGATCAATTAAACTCACATTCATCAGAATTACATGCTTAATCTTAAGGTAGACTCACTGGAATAGCGCGTGTTCAAAAATTTACTCATCTCCATACTAGAAGATTATGGTCATGACAAAATGGTATAAATATTCTGTGAATATCAGAGCAGGAAACAACTGCCTGGCCGACGATGAAGTGAAGATTCTGTTTGTTGTTCGATCCATATAAGTAGTTTCTATTCATTTCCAAAGTATTTGGTTTTCTCATATTTTATTTTGGTCTAGGGATTCGTCATAGGGATCTTACCCTGAGCTCAGGCTGAGAAAAGTAACCAAATTCAGCTTATCCAGTAAGGTCAATTTCTGTTTCCTAGTAATATTAATAGTTATGCATGGACATTTTACGTTCTTTAATTTACTGATTCAATACCCAGTTTAATAATGAGTTACCCATTATCACATTGTTCTATGTGATCAATAATATGGTCAGCAGGCTAGCTTTTCTCTTCCTTCAGACCAATCTTCAAAAAAAATTTCCAGTTGCCTGGGTTTCTCAAGCCTAAACATTAACTTCTGACCAATCAAACATTTGTGTGTGTGTGTGTGTCTGCTCGTGGCCTCATCAGATATATCGATCCTAATTTTTCAACAAAAATCAATTGTTCAAGAGGTTCACATGTTACTTGATCACCTTTAGACATGACGGGAGCAAAAGCACCGCTCCATGGCACAAGTTTCTTTTACCATATTACTCTTATGATGTCGTTAGGCAAGAGAGAGAGAGAGAGGACGCTATAGGCTTGTTGTAGACACTTGAGGTTGTGTCATGACGCTCATTGTATTATTTCTTTTTTTTGTTATAATACTAAATTATTAATGATAGTGTAACTATTGGCTAGCTAAAGAACCGTCGTCTAATTTGAAAGTCTTGAGTTAAGAATAAGAGTTTGACGTTAGTGAATATGTTTTTTCAGTCTTGATAATTATCGTTGATAGTTATTTAAATTATTAAGAGTTATATATGAGTTATTCAAATTATTATTTGAATATTTTATTATTACCTTTATGTTAGGATTAGTTTATAAATAAGTGTTACCAATAAAATTATCAATTTTGAGTTAATAATATTCGGCGCACGAAAATTAGGGTTGTCCTTGTGTGTTCACTTCTCCCTTTCTTCCCTTCTCCTTCTCTTGCTCTAGCATAATTCGAATCAGAGCCTTGTTTTTGTCGGAACCCTAACGTTCTCCTTCTAACAACTTGGCTACACGCCGGCGCCGTTTGACGATTCCTAGTCATACTTCTCCAATCGTAGCGTCTCCTCTAGCACTGTTTGTCGATTACAATCCGTCTGTCATCGTTCCACACCACCTTCGACCATCACTGCAAGACACCTAATGCTTAGTCGCGCCACGAACCTCTGCCAACCTCGTAACTAATCACTGCCAATACATCACGCGATCCATCGCCATCTTCTTCTTCTCTCTCCTTCATCGGCCTCCTCGTCTACCCTTGCCCCTCCCTCCTCATTCACCCTCGTCGATCCCCACCCCTCTCCCTTTGCCAAAACCCTAGCAAAATCACTCCCTTGCCGAAACCCTAGCACACCCCTCCCTCCTCGTCGAAACTCTAGCACACCTCCTCCTTCAATCCTTGCTATCACTATGCGCCGCCACGAGAAACCCTAGAAGCCCTTTTGTGTCTCGCGCTAGCTGCGAGGAAGAAGTTGTTGATCTCTTTCAACCCACACAGTTCGCGACCTCTCCTCTTCGGCCTGATCCAAACAAAACCGAATCGATACTGACATGAGATTCGAAACCCGAAATTTACCGATACCAAACCCAACTTCTCGACCAACATATAGGTGTGGAGTGGCAGACACGCTTAGAGGGGCACGTGACCCTTTTTTAATTTTTTATATATATATATTATTACATATAAAAAAAAATAAAATTATATATTTAAATTCATAAAATTTATTTAGTGTTCTTTCTAAATATAAAACTATTTTATTTTTTAAATTTTTTATAGAAATATTTGTAACCACGGGTCTTAAAATAATAAAATTTAAAAGATAATATTTTTAAAACTTTTACTATGTTAGAATATTTATTTAATTTTTTACATTTATAAATTTTATTCATATACTACTAGCGAGATAATATTTAATATACAATATAATTTTATTTGTTATTGAAATATTATATAAATATCGTGATATTCTTAAAAAATTACAAAAATTGTTAAGTTGTAAAGCTTTTAAATGGGTAAAACTTAAAATCAAGATAACAAATCAATTAAAAACGGTTGAACTGACACTATAATATTTTAATTAGTTTGATATGTTTTCAATAATGATTAACATCTACTTGAATATATAAGTTTTACTTATTCAAAATAAATAAATTTTTGCCTTAATTGTCACAAAATCTTGTGGAAGTAGACACTGCAATTTTTTTATATTTATTAATAACTGTTTAAGTTTTAGCAATAATTTATTATTATTGATTATAAAAAAAATTAATATTTTAAGTTAATTATTGTCTCTCTAAACTAGATTCCTAGCTCTGTCGCTGAATATAGCATCACGAGAAATAAAAATAATAATAGAGGACTATAAGAAGAAGAAGAACACACAAATAAGAGATGAAGACAGGAATGGAGGAAAAATCGTATAATTCTAATTGAAATTCTTATTTATTCAAGTCTAATTAATATGCTAAAAAATCTTGTTATTTATAGGTATAAAAACTCTAATTAGAAAGAAAACTGAAATTCTTAACTAATGAAATTAAAATAACATTTCTAATTGATACTTATTCAAATCTTGATAAATAAAGAAATATAATACTATAAGAAAACTGAATTCAATAATTAATAACTTTTAAAATTGATCTTTTATGTACTTTATCGTCTGCATCATTCTCCTCTACTGAGAAAAAGAATTCGTTTTCAAATTCGATTGGAAGTATGAATGTGGTCATGTCAAATAATCAAATAATGTTAATATATCTTCTTGTGTCAATGAATCTTGGTCTAACAATTGTTGACAAGATCTACAAAATAGAATTTAATAACTCAAAGAAAATTTTTAATACCAACAAAATCAACCTATACAAGCTTGACAGAAGTAGTTGTTAGTGAACGAGTGATAGGATTTCTTAAAGTGACTGTATTCTCACTTTCAAGAGATTCTTTGTCTGATAGAAATATCTCGCGTAAAGAAATGTCTCACTCTAACGTAAAGGAGAAGAATGAGAAGGAGGAGGAATATGTTCATTTGACTCGAGAGTTTCAAGAGATTCTTCGTTTGATAAAAACATTTGTTACAGTAGAATTATAAAATAGTGACTTAGGGTTGAAATGAGAGAAAAAGGTAGAACAACAGTGAAATTCTAATTGAGAATTAGGATCAAAATCAAGAAACTCAAAAATAGCTTCAACACTCCAATAACAACTAACATCTAGAAATGGTTTCCTATGTTCAACATCGAGTTTAATAGTAGAATCTATAGGTGTATCAACCAGACGAGCACCAAACAACCCAGTCTCACAGAGAAGATCAAAATTATACTTACGTTGGGATAAAGAGATCCCTCGACAGAGCGGGCAACCTCAATTCCAAGAAAGTAATAGAAAAAGCCTAATCCTTGGTATGAAAATGGTGAGCCAAATGTCGGCAGCTAAACTAGTAGAATAAAAAAAAATGATATCATCAACATAAACAATCAACACAATAGTGCCAACAAAAGAATGACGAACAAAGACCGAATGATCAAATGTGGAACGTCGAAAACCATAAATAATGACAACATAACTGAAGCGATCCAACCAGGCACAATGTTGACAAATAAGGTGCTTACTACCAAGCACAACATAGCCAATGAGCTAATTCATATAGACCCTTCCTGAAGATTACCGTGAAGAAAAGCATTCTTAATGTCAAGTTAATATAATGGCCAAGAACGACTAATAGCAACAGATAGTGCATGATCATACTTGTTCTTTGATTATTGACACCGAGAGAGTTACACTAATGCTATGTCTAAAAAGATGTGAGCGTATTAGGTTTGGAGATTGAGCCCCATTTTGTGACTTATCATGTGGCATGGATCATCAACACAAAGCTCAAAATTGATAAGTAATACATTATTATTGGTAAGCTCAAAAAGACAGTAATGTGTAGTATATCTTAAGTTTCGCTATATTCTCTTAGGTCTTACATGAATATGGGATCATAATATCGAGTATGTTGGGTGTGCCAACACTTATTTCTTCATTGATGGTAAGATTAAGTAGATACTCATGCCACTAATTCGCGTAGTGTCCAACTGAAGAAACACTTTTTGTTATTTCATCGTGTTTGTTTTTTTTATGGTATTCTTGGTCCTGTTCTTAACTAGCCAAAGTCAAATTCTTTTCAGCGGAGGAAAATTGACGGTATAACTGTTGACTAGCTAGAGAGTCATTATCCAATTTGAAAGTCTCGAGTTAAGTCTAAGGGTCTGACGCGAGTAAATAAATTCTTTTGGTTTAATAATTGATGTTGGTAGTTATTTTAATTTATTAGGGATTGTTTATGAATTATTTAAGTTATTATTTGAATATTTTATTATATTTTTTTATGTTAGGGACAGCTTATAAATAAGGTGATTATCGATATAATCATCAGTTTTAATTAATAATATTAAGTATGTATAGGATAGGGTTGTGGCCTCTTGTGTGTTTCCTTTCTCCCGTTGTCTTTCTCTTGTTCTGGCATCACTTAATTACCACCCAAAAAAAAATAAAAAAAGAAGGGAAGATAGAAAGGCAAGTGCCTTTTTATACCTTATTATTCTTTGCCTCATGATAGCAATCTTTTCTGCTGGAGTTGCGATGTGCACACTGAAATCAATTGAATCTCCCATGTCTGGACTACGATAAAAGTTACCAATGGGCCTTGTTGTAAGAGTACTATTTGGGTAACAAATCTTCTGGTTGTCATATCTCAGAAAAATGGTATTTAAGATATTCATCTCTTCCACTATCATCTGAAAGTTGAAAACAGGTACAAATACACCAAGATTCTTAATCCAATTAATGAAGATGGAAAAGTCTGAGAATAAACATAATTTCAAATACATTGTCATACCTGAACTCCATCAATCTCACAACGATCACCCACATCAAATGGGTGCATCACAAACACAAATATGATGGCTTCAAATACCGTCTTGCAAGTGTTTCCAAATATAAATGCCACGACGACAATCTGAGAGCTTATGAAGAGTAAAAATTTGCTGGTTGCAATTCCTAGTAGGAGGATGCAAGCAATCGCAATAATGATGCCAACCAGTGCATTCACCATGCGATGAAGTTTGTTGACTGCTGTTTTTGTATCGTTAAGTGTCAAGGCAAGCGCTCTTCGTTCTCTAAAAGCATTAACCTAAAATTATGAGGTATAACAGATTACAATGTTGACAATATGATTGTTAAAGCAAGCAAGCAATGCATGTTGACCCTGTAATTCATGTCTGCCATCCCTAAGATGTAGAAACATAATTTATGTTAAGATTTTCATATTCATGTAAGAGAATCATCAAACTACTATATACTATATGACCAGGGCCAGGGGACCAACATTAATGAGAGGCTTGAACCTATTACAAGTTCTAGGACAGACCTAATGTAATAACATCTTATTCCCCTGGCCACTCTATGTTATATGCTTAATCTTGCAGAATTAACCATATCATTAAGGATGCTTATGACCAATGATCCTTGTTACAAAAACCCATGTTCTTACCACCCAGTTCTTCAGGGCGGATTTGCTAATTTTTTCACTTTCAGATGATCCTCCCACGAGACTCATGGTCTTCAAAGCCTCGTCATCTTGCATGAAACGAAGAAGATCCACCAGGAAGATGAACCTGCCAGAAAAAAACTCAAGTTTCTTGATGATTTGAGAGTAACTAGAACATAAACGAAGACATTTTAGACTGCACAGCCGAACCACATAAAATAGATGATCAGCAGCTCAAATAAATAATAACTAGGCCATGAGACCATGTATTGAAGTAGCAAGCAGAGAGGTGCAGAATCCCCCGATGGCAACATCAGAATGAAAAACGACTTTATGGAATATGTTCTGTTTCTATGGAATATGTTATTTTTCTTTTTCATTTCTCTTTCTTAATAGAGAGATTCCACCACCTCTAGGAGGTAGCCAATTATCATTTAGCGATGCATTCAAGCTCAAAAAATGTTTGGGGCAGAGGAGAATGTGTACCAAGACACCAAGCCACACCCTACGAGAAAAAAGTTACACGGATAGACCAATGGGCAATTCATAATCCAACTCAATTCAACAACAAACTGTCCCAATTAGTTGGCACATTAGGCAACTACATGATCTTTCCATCCAATTGAATGTTATTTCCTCACTTAATTCCAAGGTACCCGTGTTCAATGACAGATCTTGTGTCTTCTATTATTAGTTTCTATTCCAATATGCATTTTAGTATCTTTCAGAAACCAAAGTAAGGCACCATCAATTTTCCACAATTTTCCAAAGTGGACATGAGGTTTAATTGTTCTATCCCAATTTTGATTGAACAATAAACTCTTGAGGTAGCACATATGCTAGAAAGCCCAAAATCGGATGCAATGAGTTGAAAGCGGATGAACAGCAGACAATAAAAAGTAAATGTAAAAGAAACAAGGACATACTTGAAGCCCCTCCTAGCCACATTTTGGAAGATCTTCCTTGCAGCAACTTTTGCCTCAAATTCACTTCTAATCTGCGTTGTGGACTCATCACCGGCTGTTGATTCTAGTATCTGCTCATCCAGCGTAGACAGCACGCCGTGCCGAACTATTCTCATCAGCCTTTTCATATTCCAGGCAGATATATTCTTGGTATTCAGCTTATGCAAATGATCAATTGGTATCCCCTCACCTTGCCTATTGGAAGATGCCCTGGAAAACTTTTTGCTTAATGTTCTTTGGGTTCTCTGGCATCCGCTCCCTATGACCCTCCCGCTCCTGGCAGATGGGAAGGCAGTTGCCCGGAGTTCAGGGGGCACCATTGCCCCGGCATTCTGAAGCTTCTGAACCTCGGCCATTGTCCTCTCCTCATCTTCCCGAATGTTCTGTATTTCAATCAATGGCGGGCCCGACAGTGTTTCTATCACATATTGGTTGAACAATGACTCCTGAATCCGATCAAAGAATGTGCTCACATGGAAGGAAGACGCCAGGACCTTAACCATGAGGGTCTTCACTAGCCATAGCAATGTTCCAATCAAGAAACACAGCAAAGTTTTGTTCACAAATCGAAGAAACGTATTGTTCGTCTCCGTCTCAACCCCCTTATCAAACAAATAATGCCAGGCGATCAAAACCAAACCCAGCCAAATGCAATTCTGGACCGGCTTCCTCACCCCATACACAAAATACAGAACCCGTTTTCGCAGAAGGAAGTTGCGCTCGATGAAGAAAACGACGATTCTAATCCCCCAACCAGAGACCAATCTTCCACAAATCAAAACAAGAACCAATACCTCCCATTTCCACCATTGGACGCCTCTCAGTTTTCGTCCTTTCCATTGCGGAACCGAAAGGCTACAAATCAAAGCTGTCACAATCAAGACGAGACTAACCCATTGAAGAATGGTGAGTGCACCAAGGTTTGCCTTCCTGTACTCCTCTGGAATGTCTCCGTCAAATATTGAGTCTTCTTCTTCTTCGTCTGGTGGTTTCGCTAGCATTCCAGAGGCCCTTCCTAGCATCCCGGATTTTAATTGATCCGACTTCAGAACTCTTTCAGACTTGAGATCCGGGTACGGCGGGTCTAGCAACCTGGATTTGGTCTTCGTCCTCAGCATGCTCTGTCTCCTCTGGGACGAAGTGCACCTCAACACCTCTCCGCCACCGTTGTTGTCAACCGCCGGCGAAAACCCCGGAGAACGCAGAGGATTATGAAACTGCTGAGAACCAGTTTTTTCTTGTTCATCATCGTCGTCGTCGTCGTCTTCGGATGTTTCGTCGGAACGTCTTTTGAGACGCTCAGGCTGGATATCGACGACATTGGACGCTGGGGCTTGGAAAGAAACTTTTAACTCTTTCGACATCGGAACCCGGCTGTGGTTATTGCCATTGTTATTCTTGTTGTGAACAGTACTCTCGGGGAGGGGTGGCGATTTATGTGTGTTATCGCGACGGAGCTCGTCCATCTCCAAATCCAAATCTAGCGACATCTCGACACCGGCGGCTTTCTGCTTGTTCAAGAATTGTTCAATCAGCTTCGACAGTGGGTCGTCGTCCCCTGCCAGGGCCGCCACCCCTTCCGTCCGCGGCTGAAAATAAAAGCTCTCTCCTCCTCCTCCTCCCCCCTTCTCACCACCGCCATTCCCCCCGTTCTGCCAGAACTCATAACTCGATTCCCGCCAAATCTTATTTTCACTACCGGTGGGACCCACTGTGGCTTCTCTGTCGTCGCCGCCGTCAATCTTCACGATGACCTCTCGGTGATCATTCTGATCACCAGCGCTCTTCATATCGCTATGACGGGGACGACGACGATCTTCGACGTCGCGGAGATCGGAAAGAATGGGTTGTTCTTCGTGGTACATATCGTCGTCACCACTGGCAGAGATCTTTCTGGAGTGCTGCTTATAAGACCCGTGAGACTTGAACGATTTCTTAAACGAAGAAGAAAAGTCCATTGCTAATAAAGAAAGATTTTCTTGAGTCCTGATTCGAACCCGAGGCACCCAGAACAACTTTGACAAAGAAGAAGATTTTCGTTCGATTACAGAAAGAAAATGTATGATAGTATAAATTGTTATGTTTTAAATATGGAATCAAGGTTTCCGTTTGATTATAGAAAAAAAAATCGATGATAGTATATACTGTTATGGTTTAAACTCTAAATATGGAATCACGTATAGATAGGGAATCTGTAATTCTGTATGTAGATGTAGTGCTTGGGTGGACGCGTGTGTTGAGACCGCCATTAAAGAATGGCAGAGAAAATGGGGAGGCTGTTAAATTTGTTGAGGAGGTAATGGAACAGAGAACAAGTGGCTGCGAAGACAGACATCTCTCGCACTCTTTGCGTCCGTTGTATAGAAAAGAAAAAAGAAATTATTGAATGAAGGTTCCGGTGGTTTTTGAGATGATTGAAATTAATAGTTTAAAAATTATAATTTATAATAAAAATTTTAAATATTTGTTATATATGATTATTTATAATTAAAATAAAAAAATAATTATAATTTATAATAAAAATTATAAGTATTTAAAAAATTATAATTTATAACTAAAATTAATAATAAAAAAATTTAAAATCTACTTAAAATGAATGGCTTTGCCGAACACGCATGTGTTGTGTTTTAATTCTTGACGGCTTTGTTCACACACCTTGCAATCACAAGTGAGGGATGAGCTTCTGAACAAAAGAGTGATGCTACGCTTCACGAAATAAATGACGAAAATTTTTACCGAACTACTTTTCAAGCTTGGCAATCAGGAGAAACACAGCATTGTTTGGGATTTTGTTTTTTTCTTTTTGATTTTTGATTTTTTTTTTTAATTTTTTTTTTTCAATTGGTTTAAATTTTCTATTTTTTTTTTGTTTCTTAATAATAAAACGAATTTAAAAGTATAATTATTTTAATTAAAATTAAAAAAAATTACTAAAGACAAAAACTATTATAAAAACTTTAAAATGACTTTTTTCTAATGATTTTTTTAAAATTTTTTGGCCAGTTTCTCATTCCTAAATTATTTATTTTATTTAAAACTAAAAATGATAAAATTAAAAATATATATATATATAAGAAGTTTCTCATACTAAATTTTAAAATATTTCTTATTTTTTTTAAAAAAATAATTAAAAAATATCAATATAATTATTTTTTTTAATACATGAGTGCTCATATGTGAAATATTTCTCATGATCTTCAAGAAATTATTATGTTATTGTGTTTAAAAATATAAATATTAAAAATATGAGATTTTTTTTTAAACATGACTATATTGAAAATTTTCATTCATAAGTGTTCATTTACTCAAAATTAATAACAATAAAACTGAAAAAAAAAATATGTATAAGAAGTTTTTCATACTTGAAATAACTAGTTCTTATTTTTTGCAAATTACTTATTTTATTTAAAATTAAGAATAAAAAAATTAAGAAAAATAAGTATAAGAAGTTTATCATACTTGAAAAAGTTCTCAATTTTTTTTATAAATTGCACATTTTATTTAAAATTAAAAATGAAGAAATTAAAAAAAAATAAGTATGAGAAGTTTCTCATGATTTATAGTTTTCATTTTTTACAAGTTGCTCATTTAATTTAAAATTAAGAATAAAAAAATTAAGAAGAAATATGTATGAAAAATTTCTCATACGTGAAATAGTTCTTATTTTTTTATGAGTTGATCGTTTCATTTAAAATTAAGAATAAAAAAATTAAAAAAAATAAACATAAGAAGTTTTTCATACTTAAAATAGTTTTTATTTTTTATAAGTTACTCATTTCATTTAAAATTAAGAATGAAAAATTAAAAAAAATAAATATCAGAAGTTTCTTATACTTGAAATAATTTTTATTTTTTTATAAGTTGTTCGTTTCATTTAAAATTAAGAATAAAAAAATTATGTAAAATAAGTATGAGAAGTTTGTCATACTAGATTTTAAGAATATTCTCATATACATACGTGATATGAGAATTTTTTCGTATATACGTGCAATAATATTAATACTTTTCGTACTGAGACATTCTTAGTGGTTCGACGCCACGCGAGCTACCTCTACTCAATTATTTTTTTTCACTCTTTGCTCGAGTGATCTCTCTCGTTCCACCTCGGCAACAAGTTCTGTTTCTCCACTCTCCTCTACGACATTGTCCTCAACACCTTATCTACCAACGCTGCCTACAAATGACATTTTCACTGGTAAAAAATACTGAGAACATTTTCAGTTGTTAAAATCATTGAAAACATTATCAGTGATAAAAAAATAGCGAGACAGAGACTATTCTCCTTAAATTAACTCGTTCTCAATCTCATCTCAATCTCGTTCAATTTTTTTTCAGTATTGTAACAACATCAAAGCTTTTCTCTTATTCTATTGACGATTATCTGAAACTTGAACAAATTATAGTTGTGCTGATTGAACAAAGTATGCTAATCAGATTGTCGATGATAACACATTGCAGCAGTGGTTAGTCGAAGAAAGCACGGCACTCGACTTATAGTTGTGAATCGCAGAGGATGATGTATAAGAAGTTTCTCGTAGTATGTATAAAAAATTTCTCATATATAAAAAATAAAATTATATTGAGAAATTTTTCATTCATAAGTTGCTAATTTTATTTAAAATTAAGAATAAAAATATTAAGAAAAATATACAAGAAAAGTTTTTCATACTATATATGAGAAATTTATCAAACTAGATTTTGAAATGGTTCTTATATTTTTAAAAAATAAAATTTTCATATTAATTAGTATAATTATTACTTCAAAATCCCAAAAAAGATGTGTATTTAATAAATTGATCAATATTGTACAACTATCAACGCTAAAATATTAGAACTTACCATCCAACTCCTTAATAAGTGAGAATGTTCTCACACACACCAGTGAGAATGTTCTCATAATTGTTGATACTGAGAATGTTCTCACTGTTTTTAAATATCGAGAATGCTCTCAGTATTTTTTATTTTGGATACAATTAATTTATTATTTCAGTCTTTTTCTATATATGTTTATGATTGAGACTATTTATTATGTAATATTTATTAAGTAAATTATTTTTATAAAAAATTAAATTAATTAGACATTAATAGTTTTATGAGTAGATCACATTTATTGAAATATAAATGAATAGTTATATAATTTTACAAAAAATAATGATAAACAAAAATAATCCAATCATGTAGTTAAAAATATTCAATTAACTTAATTGTTTATATTAGTAATAAAATTAATAAATACTCCTTGCCAAACAAAAAATTAAGTTAATTAGAACTTCTTAAAAAAAGATTTTAAAATATTTTTTTTGTACTTTTATATATTTTTATATTTAGCATCAATATTGATTAATAGATATTGACAAATAAATTGTAAAAATATAAATTTTTCAATAAATAAATGCGTAAACAATAAAATTTAATATATTTTAGATTGATGTTATGCTTGAAACTTTTAGCATTACCGTTTTTTATAAATTTTTATGATCAAAATTATTTATTATGTCTTATTTAAGGAGTAGATTATTTGTGCAAAAAACTAAATTAATTGGACATTAATAGTTTTGTGAGTAGATCACATTTGTTGAAATATAAATGAATGGTAATATAATTTTATAAAAAAAACAATAATAAATAAATATAATTAGATCATATAGTTATAAAAATTCAATTAATTTAATTTTTTACGTGGGTAATAAAATTAATACATACTATAAAATAAATAATTTTTATTATAAAAATATTTTGAAAAAGCACAATATATATATATATATATATATAATCTAAGTGTAAAATATTTGAATTGTGACTACATATGAATATTTGAATAGTTACTCCACTTAAAAAAATTTTGGGTAAAAAACATTCTGTCAATGTTTCGGTAAAATTAGCTTTTCCCTTAACAAAAAGGGAGATTGCCTTGTGATTTTTATTAAGGTTTTGTCGGGTTTAAATTTTTATTTTTTTGTTTAAAATTATTTTAAATTAAATAAATAAAAAATTTGTTCGATAAATTTTAAGAGTAATTTAAAATTAAAAAACTTGGGCTTAAAATAAGTTTAAACTAAAAAGCATACAATAAACTAAAAAGTTTTAAATAAAAATTTATAATTTTTTAACTTTATTTTTATTTAATTTTATATTTAATATGCTTTTTTTAATAGGGCCTGATTAGCAATTCTGATTTTTTGGATTTTAAACTAGTTACTAAAGTTAAATAAAAATAATATAAAATTAAATCAAAAATAATATAAACTAGTTTTTTGGTTAAGAAAAAACTAAAAAACTAAGGTTGCAAATTTGGCAAAAACTCAAAAAAGTTAAAAAGCTAAAAAATCAAATTAAAATACAAATTTTAACAACTTTTAAAATATAATAATAATCTCTATTTATAACTTATTTACTACTACTACTATCAATTATAGATAATTGTTAATATCAAATATATAAAAAAAATTATTCATTTTAAACAAAAAGTAAAAAAATTAGTTTTCTATCCAAACAAGTAGTTTCAAAAAAATTAGCTTAAAAGCTAAATTATCAAATAACATATTTTGAATTTAATTTATTTTTTAGCTAAAAATAAAAAAAAAATTAACTTTTAAATTAGTTACTAATCGGTTCCTATATCTTTTTTTTATAGGAGTATAGGGGTAGCGGGGAGGGGAGGAAAAGAAATGAAAAAAAAGAATTAAGAGGACTCGAATCGCTAATCGGCTGATAAGTTTATAAAATTAAGATCACTGAGCTGCCTTATTTCTTGACGAGTAAATTTTAATAATATAATGTTCATGAAAAATAAATTTATATAACAAAAACTATAATATTTTTAAAAATATAAAAGTATTTTAAATTAATAAAAAACTCAAAAAAATTTAAACTAATAAACAAAAAAATAAAAAAATTAAAGTTATAAAATAAATTTTAAAACTTATTTTAATTTTAAGCCCGAAGTCTTTAAAACCGAAAGGCCTAATTACCATGTCACCATCACCGGATTTTGGGTCATCATTATAGACGAACTGAAATAAAATTACCGTACCCTCAAGTTTAGTTTAGTTTTTTTTATAAACACATAAGTCACTGTTTTTCGTTCAATTCAATTTAATTGTGCCAGTATTATCCCGTATTTGAACACTGAAAAAATAATATTGAAAGTAATCCAGTGCTTTTCAGAGCACTCAAACTATAATTAAATCAAATTAAATTAAATTAAATTTTATAATCTCAATCAATTGAGGTTATTTATATGATTTTTTTAATATCATTTGGCTCTATTAAGAGTTATATTTTTAATTAATTTTAATATACTCATATTTTTTTTAATACGATATTTCATATCAATTTAGATCTACTCATTCTAATAATATTTTTATTATTCATGATCATGAAACTTTTTTCTTATTGCTGCATTAATTGGTTTACGTTATATGTGTTCAAATCACCTTGATTTATGTTTTCTCAAATTATCTTTAATTTATGTGACTTTTACTATTTTACGAATTTTTTCATTACTAATTTTGTATTTTTTAGTCTTACCACATATTTATTTTTTAATATTCTCATTTATGTAACAATTATCTTATTTATGTAATTTTTCTTAACAACTCAATATTCTGTCATATATAAAATCGTTGGTCTAATAGTAATTTTATAAATATTTTTTAAATTTTATAAATATCCGTCAATCCCATAAAACTACGAAAACACCCATTGACTTGAGCTAAACAACTTTAATTATATAAATTATATTATTTACAATATTTTTATCTTTTATTAATAATCGAATTTAGATAACAAAAATATATACTCTTAAATATTTCTTATTTTTTATTTTTTATTTTTTCACTATTAATATTTCTATTACTATTATAATTATATTTAAGGACTCAAACTATCAATCTCACAATATAGATTCAAAACTTTTACCAACCGAACTACCTATTATAATTTACACGAAAAATATTTGTTCAACTTACTTTTGAATACTATGCTATATTATGGCTTCTTTTGGAAAACTTAGTTTTAAGTGAGATTTTTTATTTAAAATTATTTTAAATTAAATAAGTAAAATATTTATTTAGTGAATTATAAGGTGAATTTATGTCAAAAGATAATAAGTTAAAAAATTTAATTTAAAATTATAATAACATTTTTAAATTTATTTTTTGATAATTTTATATTCAATATTGATCTTATATAATTGATTTTGATGATTAAATTTTAATTTTTATATAAAAATAAAAAAAATTAAAAAATTAAAAACTTTTGAGTTATCAAATGAGACATTTAGCTTTTGGGGCTTTAAACAAAAAGTTAAAAAACCTCGGTTTAAAATCGATTGCTAAATGAAACTTATACATTCATTGAAAATATTAAATATATGTAAATGTGCCTACCCTCTACATTTTGATTAGAATGACTAGTTATAAAAAATAAATTGTTATTTTAAAACTTTGTTTATTTATTTTAAATATTATTAATATCAAATTTATAAGAAAAAAATACTTGAAAAAAGTAAAGTTTAAGCAATTTTTAAAAAGATAAATATACCATAGATTTAAACTTTACTTTTTTCAAGTATTTTTTTCTTATAAATTTGATATTAATAATATTTAAAATAAATAAACAAAATTTTAAAATAACAATTTATTTTTTATAACTAGTCATTCAAGTTGCAGTTAACTAAGCAATATAGAATTTTAAAAACTTGTCGAATTTTTAAGAAATAACTAAGACAAAACATTCAAATTTAGTTTTACAAACGTGCAATAAAAAATGTAATTAATCAACATATGAAAACTATTTCTATGAACATAAAATTCCTCATTTAATTTGCAACAATATATATTAGCTTATATTATTTTTAAAAATTACATTTTAAATATATTAATTGATCCACAATTAAATTGATATTTTTAAGTTAATTTCTCAAATTATTGTAAAAGTTTAAAAAATTATTAGTTAACATATAGAACAAAGTTCTAACAATTAAACTTAGAACATCTGGTGCTAAAGACAATATTTTAATTTTACATAATAATTGTAACATATTTTATTAAAAAATATTTAAGAGATAAGTAAGTACTTTTAGTAAATATATGGCATTGTACATATTTAATTAGGATTGTTTTAATCTTTCAATAAACATTTGAAGTTTTATTTTTAGGATTAATTGAATTTTAGTCCCGTTTTTTAGGAATGCAAGAATTTTAGTTCCACTATTTTTTTAATATTATATTTAGTCATTTTTTAAAATTTTTATTATATTCGGGACCATTAAACCCTTTCCAATCGGTGGGATTGTTTGTATTTAAATTTCTTGATTATAGGAATTGATTATTCTATTTATTTATATTTATGTCCTTTTCAGTCGGTATTAATGATTGTATTTGAATTTCTTGATTGTAAGAATTTATTATTCCATTTAACAAGTATAACCTTTTCAACCGGTGCTATTTTTTGTTTAGAATTCATGTTTTTAGAATGCACTTACTTAATATGTTATTGAGTTATATGAGATATATTTCACTCCTCTTTTTTGTAGGTGGCAATTACTTAAATCTTTAGTCCCTAAATAGATCATTCGGATAGACAGAGATTATATTTCATTGTACATTAATGAGGCTGAACAGAGTATTTTTGTACAGTGATAATATATCTGATTTTTTTTTATGTGGTACACAATTTAATTGGGAACTGATATTTGAATAAATTTTTTAGATTGGGATAGATTTGAATACAATTTCAGAATTCGTCTGTGACAGTTTTGTGTGCTGAAAATATTTTACACGTTTTGAATTTAAAGACTCTCATGATTTTTACTGGTATGTACATGATATTTTGGATTGTTTTGATATCACTTTTTGTTATGAAAAAATATTAATATCATCAATTTTTCAACACTTTCATTTCGATTAATAAAAATGAAATATCCATTTTTCGAATGATTTAGTATGTATGTATTCAATGTAGTTTATATTTGTTTTTTTTGAATTTTGTTTTGTTTTTCAACACTTTCATTTCGATTAATAGAAATGAAATATCCATTTCTCGAATGATTTAGTATGTATGTATTCAATGTAGTTTATATTTGTTTTTTTTTAATTTTATTTTGTTTTGTGACTCTACGTATTCAATGTAGTTTATATGTGTTCTATTTTAAAATTTTTATTTTATATTTGATTTCGCGCATTTATAAATGAAAAAATAGTATGGTGGATATGGTAAAAGCGTTGATGAGATTTATAGAAAAAACTACTCTGATACATTTATCAGTTGATACAACATTTCGATTTTCATAATTAATCTTCAAATGATACATTTATCAGTTGATACAACAGTTCGATTTTCAGAATTATAATTGAAATGATTCATTTATCAGTTGACGCAACAGATCGATTTTCTGAAATAAAATTCAAATGATACATTTATCAGTTGACGCAACAGTGAAATTTTATAATTCGAAGTAAACTGATAAATATATCAGTTGCAACAACAGTGTAAATTATGGAATTCGAATTTTAACTTGTAAATTTATCAGTTATAATGAATTGTTGTTCTTTCGAAAGTATATTTTAGTATCTTTTATAAATTTCACTATGACTCTAATTGCTGTTAATATTTTTATTAATTGTAGGTCATAGTTGTCTACCATGGGAAGATTGTAGTGATTATAGCGCGAAATTTTGGAGAGAGATTTTTTGAGAGATTTTGGGAGAGATTTTAGGAGAGATTTATGGGATAGAATTTTTGATTCCCGATTAGGAAGAAATGTTATTAAATTTTTTTTCTAAAGATATAATTTAAGGATATTTTAGAAAATTAAAATTGAAACGGGATTAATCCTAATAAAATTTTTTGAATGAGATTAAAATTAGTTTTACTACAAAAAAAAAAGGACCTAATCTTAAATTTCCCTTATTTCTATTGTGAGACTAAAATAATTTTAAGAGAAACGGATTTAATTTTATTAATATCCTTTTGAGTAATTTTAGTATAAATCCAGACATGTATGGTTTATGGAATATTACTCACAAAAAAATCAAACCAAATTAATCATAGAGATCAGTTGGTTTGATTTGTGCATTTTAGTGAGTTTATAGAAAAACAGTTATATTTATCATATATATATATATATATATATATATATATTATATTATATTATGAGACCTGATTCTATTTTAATTTTACAATTAAATACTCGTGTGATAAGTATATATGTGGTATGGTATTTATATATATATTAAACAAAAGAAATTTTCATCACAAAAGCTTTTATTGTGCCATGTGGCGAGCATATGAAAACTTTAAATACTTTCTATAATTTTAAATTAAAAAATATTTATAAAATAACTAATTAACGAATAGAATTATTCATAATAAAAATATTCAATTAGAAAATTGTTTTAAAATTTATAATCGGATCTGAATTTATTCTCATCTAAACGAATCTACACGGATTCTCTCACATCATTAAAAAAATATTTACAAAACAACTAATTAGCTAATAGAATTTTAACTGAATTTGAATTCTTAATTCACCAAGCTTTTCTCACATTTTGACTATAATTAACGATTTTTTTTATAAAAATCTTCATCTAAACATATTCGGATAGAAATCTTAATCATAATGAAATTAAATCTACTCTCATATCCGCACGTAGATTCTTTATATTCAAATGCCTCTATTTCTCTTAAATCATATTTTTTCCATCTTCCAACGTATTTTCTCAGTGCTCTTTGAAATTCTATCCAGGTATATATTTTTATTTATCAATGATATCTGCATAAATAAATACAACATACATTTTTTTAATATTTTTCTAAAATTGTTGTTTGAATTTTTTTAAATTTAAATACCTTTGGCCGTGCATAGCACGAATTCACTACTAGTTATATTATAAACATATCACATAAAATAATTATAAAGCCTATAATTGTCACGCTCCCAAACTTGAGGTAAGTGAACATACCCCAACTATTCATACTGCTAATCCAATTTAAATAATACCTTCTAAAAATATGCTTTTAGACTCAAAATCCCATTAATTAAACATGGCGATGCAAAAGATAAAGAGGAGAGTAAGAGTCTTAACGCAAGAGTATTTGAGGCATCAAATAAAATAAATTAAAAGAAGTTAGGAGCCACTTGTATCAAAATTGGTTTTAAATTTTGGAAACAAATATTTTTGAAAATAGTAACTTGGTTCGTTCGGGCGGACTGATCACTGTTCGGGCAGTTAAGTGGTAGTGTACTTACTTTCCTTATTTTCTGCCAAGGTACTACTCGAGCGTACTTCTCATTTGCTCGAGCACTAAATAACCCGAGAGTATACTAGAAATTGCTTTGTTTTGGCCTCTAACTCCCAATTCAATACTCACTATCAATCACTGAATTCCAATATGATTAAACATGCATTGTAACCATTTTTAAGTCACCAAACATCCTCTAACATTCATTCAATTTTCTATATTTGAATCAAATCTCATAAGGGTCACATTTAATCAAGAAAACGTAATGTTTCATTAAGGTCTTCTCAAGAACATAAGACTTAAGAAAAATTTATTCATAGTCCTAACATTTATCTGAGAGTTGTTCCCACACTGTTACAAGTTACAAAATAGTTACTTTATAATAAATCACAAAACGTATTATGCATCTTTCTTCGTTCTTCATTGAAACCCCTATCCAAAATCAAAGCATTCTTCGATTCTTTTCTTGCTCTTTTGAACCTGTAAAAATATTTAATTCGACAAATGTGAACCAAAACTTGTAGAATAAAAATTAATTTAAGTGCAATGCATGACTTGTGAGGGGTGAAGTGAAATGCAATCACGTAACACAATGCATGACTTGGAAACAAATATTTTTGAAAATGGTAACTTGGTTCGTTCGGGCGGACTGATCACTGTTCGGGCAGTTAGGTGGTAGTGTACTTCCCTTATTTTCTGCCAAGGTACTACTCGAGCGTACTTCCCATTTGCTCGAGCACTAAATAGCCCGAGAGTATACTAGAAATTGCTTTGTTTTGGCCTCTAACTCCCAATTCAATACTCACTATCAATCACTGAATTCCAATATGATTAAACATGCATTGTAACCATTTTTAAGTCACCAAACATCCTCTAACATTCATTCAATTTTCTATATTTGAATCAAATCTCATAAGGGTCACATTTAATCAAGAAAACGTAATGTTTCATTAAGGTCTTCTCAAGAACATAAGACTTAAGAAAAATTTATTCATAGTCCTAACATTTATCTGAGAGTTGTTCCCACACTGTTACAAGTTACAAAATAGTTACTTTATAATAAATCACAAAACGTATTATGCATCTTTCTTCGTTCTTCATTGAAACCCCTATCCAAAATCAAAGCATCCTTCGATTCTTTTCTTGCTCTTTTGAACCTGTAAAAATATTTAATTCGACAAATGTGAACCGAAACTTGTAGAATAAAGATTAATTTAAGTGCAATGCATGACTTGTGAGAGGTGAAGTGAAATGCAATCACGTAACACAATTTTTCATCGTTTCCATAATCGAGTAAAACACACCCACGCCTTAAACATTTATCCATTTCCTTTTTGTTTTTTTTTCACATCATTAGGTATACTTTCTCTTTGTCATACCCCAAAAATCAGAGTCACGTGAAAAGCCTACCAAACCACCATTTTTGTAAAAAGATAAGGTTTTACTGGTAAAATGATCATTCAAAAATAATACAGCTTTTAAAATTAAAAGAGTACCCAAAGTTCATATATCTGATAACATACATGCATAATATATCTCGTCCCAAGGCGCATAAAGCATGCTTTCATAAACATGCAGCATATGTAGAAATACATGTTTCTATAACAAAAAGGAAAACTATAAAAGTCTTCCACCACCACAGCATCTCTAGATCAACTCCATGTGATCATCAACACCTGAAAAAGATTTTAACAAATCCTACTATGTGAGCCGAAACTCAATAGAAACAGACTATGATGTAGTAAAGCAGGATATACAACCATATAATATAAAGTTGACTAAAAATGATTTTGTTATTTGAAATAAAACTCAAGACATCTAACAATGCTCAATAATATCGTAAGCATATACAACAAATCATATGCAAATAAGCAATTCTTAGCGGTCTTTCACCGCAGGACAATTACTTGCTCCTATATGCAGTTCTTAGCGATCTTTTACCGTAGGACAATCACATGCCCTAATATGCAAGATTCTGTATGATTCAACTGATAAAAGTACGCATACAGCTATGTACTGAATATCTACATACATATCATTATATCGCTTCCATAACCATGAAAATGATAACACATCTCAATGAAACATTTGAATCCAAGATCAACTCAAAGAGTTAGCTTCAAACCTAAAAAAATAATGTTTTCAAGATTTCACAAATCACCTCGTTTTCAAACCTCTTTTTGAAAATCACAAATATCCACAAGTTCATATCATGTAATAAATCAAGAAAAGCACAAATCATACTTTGTATCTGAATAAACAAGGTTTATACATAAAGCATGATATATAAAGCATTTCAAACGGTAAAAAAGTATATAATTGCATGCAGCACCCTTTAAAGACAACATAATCTAAGATCCTACCTCGATGAGTCAAAACTCGAAGTATTAAAAACCAAACCTCGTCGGAACGAGAATCTGTTCGGTTGAAAACGAATCCTACGACGTGGATAGCAACGATCCACAAGCGGATAGTCAAAAGCTAAGCCCGGGCACAATGGAATGTAGAGAGAAAGCAGAGAATTTGGGAGAAATAAAATACTTTTCGTACAAAAGAGGGGCTGAAATATTTATAGGCACGCGAAAAACACCAATCCAGTCGAATGAATTGCTCCATTCAGTCGACTGAAAGAGTTCTAAATCTATAAAACACCTCAACCGCCACACCTTAGTCGACTGGAGTGCCCCATCCAGTCGGCTGAACGACCCTACTGTCGACCCAGTCGACTGGGTCACCCAGTCCAGTCGATTGGACTACTGGGAAAAACAACTCACAGCTCCAAAACAGGTTTTTCAACACCGGGACCAACCAGACAAGCCTTAAGAAAACTCGAGAAAGCGTAAAATACATCTACACATGCTGTTCTACGGCAATAAAGCATAAACCAATCATCGGATATACGTATTATGAAAAGGAACACGTCAAAAATATATATCACAAAAAAAGAAATGAAATCGGGTCTCACACTCTTCATTTGTTCTTAGTTCTTGTTTTCATTTTCATTTTTCTCTTTAATCCATTTTCGATCCATCAAAAAAAAAAAACCATTTCCGAGCGTTAACTCACACATACTTCTATCAAACCTGTAATTTTTTTTTCAATTCATCATCTCTTCATTCACATTTTTCATTTCATTTCTTTAATCCAATACTGAACTGACGTCGGGTGCAACTTATGAAAACCTCGCACTATTTTCCGAACATGTTACAAAAAGCAGTTGAATAATAGTTTGCTCTATAACTCACTACAACAACCATCAAGTCCGTTTTACGGGGAACTAATCCGAGGGTATACAACACCTATCTTGCGCAAATTTTCGATCTTTCTCCGCGGAGCTATTGAAACCCAACTTAGCCTCTGTTTGGAATCAATAAAAAAGCCAGCTTTTAAGCTGATTGTTTGGGATCCCATCTTTGTACAGTTTTTAAGGCAACTCAAAAAAAATCATTTTTTTCTTTTAATATCTATTTTTTTAAATTTTCTCAAACACACTCATTTTTTTTTTTTAAAAAAAAAATTAATTTTTTAAAAGTCAATTTTAAAAGTTATCCCAAACAGGCTCTTAATTACATCAACTATTCTCGGTTCAATATTCAATTAATCATTCAATTTTTATTAATTAACCCGGGAGTCCAACCAATCACAAATTCATCTCCCAATCAAAATTTCAAAACCGTGAATTCTCATATTACATTTTTTAGTTTATCACTTTATTCCAATTATCAATTTTACATCACATGCTTTAAACACATTTGTTAATATGTCTATTTACACTATAACACAAAAACTTCGTGTGTTTAAGTCTCATCTTGAAATTTTAAGAATTTTATACTTTTTTTTATATCCAATAATAATGTGTTATAATTTGATTGATTCAAATTGGAATCTTTTTAAATTGAGTTTTAGTATTAATGGAGTCTAATCCTTAATATCTAGATAGAATACGTTACAAGATAATTATCAAAATTTAAAAT
>JAOTRH010007982.1:0-23511 GCA_034768845.1 Heliamphora exappendiculata
ATGAGTTTCGTTAATGAGTGCTTACACGATGCTGGTTAATAGCCAAATGAATTTCAAAAACCATAACATTAATATACTTTACATAAATATTAATATATTTTTATAAATATTAATACATTTTATACAAATATTAATATATATTTTTTTATTAATCAATACTCATTAAGCACTGATTAATACTATTTAAAAAAAAAATAGAATCTTGCTAGTCCAATGGATAAACGTGAGTAACGCAATGAACATGAATGGCAACAATAAAGCTGTTCTATATGGAGACAAACCGAATGAACAAAAATACAAAATTATATAGACTTTTGTGCCTCCATATACGTCCAATTAATTGACTGAGTAATGGCGGAACGAGGGGGTGCGTGTTGTGTTTTTTAGAGATAATATGTTATTGTGTTTTTAATGGGTTCAATTTTCGAACATATCTTTATGATTGTGTATTTATTTATTATATTGAGTCGTCGAATTTGTTATTCATATAAAAATAAAATTAATATGACGTTGCGAGACATCGTTTTAGCCTTTCCTGACCAACCGATTGAGAGATTATATTAAAATTACGCCTTTTCTCTTTAACAGGGTGGCCTTGATCGGTGGCTCTTCACCGTTGAACTTTTACTCAAACATAGCAGTTGGCTGCTCTTCCTGTATCCATGCATGTTCCCATGCACACTTCAATCTTGTCTAAGCAACTACGGTATCGGTGTTAGTTTTGTCCAGTGAGCTTAGTTTTGTAATTTTAGTCAGTCTTCAAATTAGGCATAAAAGTCACTCTTCCTAGAACATGGCTATGCATACATATAAGCTACGTACAAGTATCGAATCAATTTTATTTTTTAAATAAATAATAAATTTTGACGATTACTACATAATGAACGAGTTTAATTATAAAAAATATATCTAACAATTGAGCCCTTTGAAGCCGCAACAATGTGTTGTACTTTTCTAATGTCACAGCACGCGCCAGTGTGTCAATTATGGTAACTATATTTTAGTGAACATTATTAACAAAGACTGGCTCATAATTTTACTTTAAATTAGGCGAATTATTTTTATAAATTTTTAAGATGATGAATCTTAAGTTTTCAAAAAAAACAAAAAATAAAGGGACGATCCTATAATTTTAACATATTTTGAACTAATACTAATATACTTGTGAATTTTTTCAAAACTTAAGGGGAGACGACTGCCTGCATCCGTCCCCCTTAGGTTTATTTATGGCTTTTTAAGTATCACATGATATAGCATATATCTCATGTGTCCTATTTATATTAAATTTTGAAATTATCATTTATTTTTAATTACTACACATAAAATATCATATCACATGATACTCAAATATTATTTTCAAAATACAGTAATTTTCATAGCATTATTGTTAATTGACAGGTTAGCTTTAACTGATCACAACAAACATGTTGGTATGTATTGGTAACAGGCAAGTAATAAGTCCTCATCTTCCTCTCCTACCCCTCAAAGTGGGTCAAAAAGCACAAAACCACCCAAAGTCCCAAATGTTTCTCTACCCAAATGAGAAAGTGGTTATTTGTTTACTTTCTTTTAAAGAATTTGTTATATATATATATATGAAAATTTAATATTTTCTATAAATTTTTTTACTTTTTAATTTGTTACTCCCAACAATAGAAACCTAAAAAGTAAAAATAGTTTTGATTAAATTTTAAAAAGTTCACTAGATATAAATACTATAAATGATTAAGTAATTCTTTTATTTTATTAAATTAACATATTAAATAATGTAATATAATTTTAAATATTCATACAATAGGTTTTACATAAACTTTACATATATTCAAAATTTGAGAACATCGTACATGAGATAATAGATTAATTTGATTAAATAAGTCGTTCAATGTAACCTTATTTGATAGATACAATATTGTAATATGTTCAAAGGATTTCCCCTTTTTCACTTAACTGTGTATATTTATATATAGTTTTTTAGATTTTGAGAGGAAATTTGAAGGATAAGGCTAAGATAATTATATTAATCCACTATTTGTTTGCAATATCAATAATTCTTTTTTTTTTTTAACAAAACTCAATACATTTCAAATAATAATGAATTTTTTCTATGGGTCTTGCTCGCAGCCTACTGGCCACAATTCTTTTTTTATAAAAAAAAATAAGATCTTGCAAAGCAGTGTTTTTTTTATGAAAAATAAGATCTTGGTAAACAATTGTTGGAAAAATTATGTACTTTTTGTGCATTTGTGATAAATAAAATAAAATTATAAAATTAGATTTACATACCGTATGATTTTAATAATAAAAACATATTTGTCCTCGCTACATTGCTTACGATATTACGAACAACTATTTCTCAAGATACAATTATCTGAATTCACACAAAAAACACTGCAATTGATGAGCCTAGTGAACCGAGCCATATTTTGTACTCCCTTACATGGACTATAACACAAACTATACAATAAAATGTATGTAAATTCTATCTTAAAATCAAAAGAGGAACAAAAGAAGAACATCCTATATATAAACGCATACTCGTGACTATTCTGAATAGACACGAAACGAAACGAAGAGACACGCCTATTCATATTGAATAGGTACCACCAAAAGACACAGTCTTAGAATAGTAATTATTCAATTATCATTTTCAATAAATTTTCATTCACATTAAAAATTGATTTTAAATCATGTTTTTCAACAACAATAAATGTCCATTAAATTGACATTCTAAGCATCTGTTTGGGATAAATAAAAAATTAATTTTTTTATACAGTTTAGCTGGCTTGAGCAATACTATTTGGTATTCCTAAAACAGTACCAGTTATCTTCTTTTTTTTCTTTTTTACTTCTTTTCCAATTAGAAAATCCTCACATCCTTGCTAATCTAACCTTTTTGAATGAGATTAGTGTAAAACTCTCAAACAAAAAGTTAACTTTATTGTTAATTTTTTTTTTTAGAAAAAAATATCATATTGTTATCCCAAGCACTATAGCTTAAATGAAAAGAATAAGAATATATTAAATATTTTAATAAAAACAAAAAAGCAAAAACTATCATAAACAAATTATTTTTAAAGCGTCTAACTTTTTTTTCTCTCTCTTTATTTTTTAAAATATTTAAACATCTCAAACATGACCTAAAAACGTGAGAAACGCAATGAACAGGAATGGCAACAATAAAGGAACGGGAGAATTGCGTGAATGACGCGATTGGCGTCATGGGGGTTTGGCTTAGTTTTTTTTTTATTTTAAAAAAGATTTTATTTAAAAGTTTTTAAAAAAATTTATTTATTTGGTCTTTTACTGTAATTAATTATTTTTTTTTATTTTTTTCACATTTAGTTTCTCACAAAAACATAACTAAAAAACTTTACAAAAAGTAGGCCAAACACACCCTAAATGTGAATATCCAGTGGATTCCAGATAGAACAAAAAAACAAATTATAGACTTTTGGGTCTCTCTGCATTCTTCCAATTAATTGACCAGGAATATTATATTGATATCTCACGTGTATCGTTAACTTGAGTTTAAATTAACGTGAATATGTGGTAAAATTAAAAAAATAAAATAAAAAACGAAAAAAACTTATAGAATAATAAGAGTTGCATTAATTAAGAATAAATTAAGACAAAATAAATTAAGTTGCTTTGGACATATGTGACGTAAATCATTTGATGTATTAGTAAAAAATAATAATAAGATTATGAATAATAAAAATATTAGAAGTCGGGAGGAATAGATCTAAATTAACATCAGAGGTCGTATTAAGAAAATATATACATTTATTAAATCTAACTGAAGATATAGTTCTTAACATAATAGAATAGCGTAAAAATTTATGTACCCGATCACAATTGATTCGGACAAAAACTTAATTTGATTTAATTTGATACTATACATAAATACTATATCATATAGTACTCAAATATAATTATTAAAATATGATCACCATAATATTATTTTTAATTTTCAGAATAGCTTTAAGCCTTCGTTTGCTACTTGCTTTAAGCCGGTTTAAAGCTACTTTTTTAGCTTTTGACTTAAAGCTCAAAAAGTCTCGTTTTTCAACATTCAATTTTTAGTTTATTTGCTTTTAGGTTTTTTAGTTTTTCTCATAACAGTTTTTAATTTTACTATTTTATATATAAAATTACATAAATTCTAACTAAATAATCATAACCCAACTCTCTCTTTTAGGCTGAAGAGCAATCATAGAATTTTATATTGAGTTTATTTAATTTTTTTAGTTGCTTAAAAATTACTATTTTCTCAATTAAATAATTTTTTTTAATTTTTTAATTTAAAATAATTTAAAATTAAAAAATTAACTTAAAATCAAGTTGTAAAACCAAGCTAACTAATCGCAACAGACGTATTGGTATGTACTGATAACTGCAAGTAGCAAGCAAGTCCTCATCTTCCTCTCCTACCCTTCTAAGTGACTCAAAACCAGAAGACCACCCGAAGTCCCATTACTTTCTTTACCCAATTGAGAAAGAGAGATTATTCCGTTTGGTTTCTTTTAAAGAAATTGTTTTTTTAAAAAGAATTGAAATTTTGATATTTTGATAAAATTTTGTACTTTGTTACTCGTGTAACAAGAGAAACCTAAGAAATAATAATATTTTAAATCAATTTTTTTTTTTTAAATCACTAAATACAAAAAAAAATAACATTTGGATTAAAAACTAGTCTTTTTTGGTTTTTTTGAAGTTCTTGAACATTTTAATTAATTCTTTTTACTTTTTCATAATTAAATGAACATCCAAAAGAAAAAAAAAACAACTAAAATTGAAAAGGCCAACGAATAATTTTTTACGTGAAATTAATTTGCCAGAAAGAGTTTTTTTTTTTCGGTGTTTATTTGATATTTGAAAAATACTTTATAGAACAAAAACTAATAAGATTTTCTGATCAAAATTTGCTGCTATTTTAATACATTAAAATGCGTGTAGTACATCAGATTTTTAAAAAAATTAAAAAATACAATAATAATATAAGTTATCATTTGTTTATGTGCTGATTGTTTAAAATTATTTTTTAATCAAATGAGTTTTATTGCTTATTTGCATTAAAAACCTAAAAATATAAAAAAAGGCCAGACTCTTTGCTTATTTAGGCGATTAATTCTCGGTATTGAACTATTGAACATATCATAATTACTAAATATAAAATATTAAGTACGGGATAACTAATACTATAGTAATGGTGGTATTGAGGAAAATTAAAATATTTAAAAAAATTTTTTACTTTATACATAAATTAAAAATAATTATATCTTATAATTTAATTATAAATAATACAATTCAATTGTACCGTATAAATAATACTGAGGGATGTCAAATTATCACTGAGTTGACCTGACAACCATGTCATTGTCGAAGGTGCAAGCATGCCCTTCAGGCCAATCAAGCATAAAAAATAACCAAATTGAATAAATCAGCCGTGTAATCTCAAACGCATGAGTAACTCAGCTACTCATATTTTAGCTCGGGTTTGAAGAAGACTAAGCAGCTCGAGCCCGGGCTCAGATTATAAATAGCTCGGCAATCAAGAGCCGAGCAGACTAAATCTCAAGGTGCAACCATTCGAGCTCAAATTTTGCGTGTATGAGCCTGTTGTCTTTGTTGTCGTGTCAAATGTAATTGAACCACCATTGGGGTCAGAGTGTCAGTAGTGGTTGACCTTACTTCATATAGGGCCCGAGGGTAAGTAAACAGTTTGAAATGACAAAAAAAAAACTTACAGAGAGACATTAAACCATCATATTCATGATAAGTCACTATCAAGCTCAAGTAGCTGTACATGGACAGAGAAAAGACAACTTGAAGTAGCTCGGGTCAGGTTAGTGCACATAGCCCGATTTGGGTGAAATCACACCCTCTCTATAAAAAGGGGAGTATATACAAGCAAAGGTACGTATTCTAAATCACATAGGCAAAACTCTGCCCAAATTCTCTCTCAAATATTTCTTTTATTATTTTTTAGTTCTAACTCGATAGTCGGAGAGCTTACTGATAAAGTCACCAGCGGGGTATCTCACCCATTTCTTGTGTAAGCACGCATGGACGATATCTCGAACTCAATTAGTAAGCGTGAACGAGACCCGTAGATCCCAATCTTTTAACCCTCTTTAAATACAATCGAATCCCACTATATAACTGATATAATCTGAGTTTGTTTATTATTTCGGATAAAATTAAATAGGATATGAGGGATTAACAATACTATTGGTTCAACACTTTTTTCATGTATCAAGGAATTAAAGATAAAATTACATATATAGTGAAAAATTCAGTTTATATTTGGTTATAGCGAAATGAAGAATTGGATAAGAATTACAGTGTTATTTTTTATCGTTAAATAAGAGTATATGATAATTCAAACCCTAATAATAACAATAGTATTATTAATACTACAAATAAGAGATTAATAATTTCTCATTTAGTGAACTGTTAATTTGAATATCACAACATAAACGCATAACTCACAATACTAATTAAACAAAAAAAAAAATAGTAAGCCAAGCTTGTTTCTTAGTTCAATTCTCCTTATCTAATTTATCAAAACATAAAAAAATATTCTATCGTATAATTAATACAATTTAATTCCACTATTTATGGATCCCATTCAATCCAAAAATGAAAGAGGTAAAGTAATATGCTAAGAATACAGACAGCATGATGGGTAACTGAGAGAGAATTACTGTGCGCATGAGGTGAAAAGGGGTAGAATGGGGATGTGTGGAAAGCATCACACAATCAACGTTCAATAGGTCTGTTTAAAAAAATCGATTAATTCGTAAAATTAATTTAAACAGATTTAAATTGGTGATTTGGTTCGATTTACTAGTTTACTGGTCCAATTTCAATTTGCCAAAAAAGATAATCATGTAATACAATTCAATTCTCAATTTTAGTCTCACAGTTTCGATTTAAAATTAAATTGAAACATTTAAAATATATTATATAATAATTATTTTAAAATTTTATAATTATATATATACATATATATATATATATATAATATTCTATATTAAATTTACCAAAAGTTTATAATAATGAAATTGCTATTTTCATAAGTTTATAAGTATACTTTTTTTTTTTCTGGAACTTCAAATGGATTTCATCCACTATTCTATTCCATCTCTCTTTAAAGATTTGTATTTTTTAGAAGCTTATGGAATTTATTTTATTATATTGTTGAGTAAAATATTTATGTTGCTAATTTTAGTATTTTGAAATGAAGAATCAGCATCAATTTAAAACAAATCGGTTCTAATTCGATTCAACTATGTTTAACTGTCCGAATTAGTTTTAAAATTTAGGATAAATTATACTGACCTCTCTTGAGATTTACTAAAATATCAACTACTTCTCATGTGGTTTTTGAAATGTCACTAACCTCCTATCTGGTTTAGTTTTTGCATCAAATTAATTCAACCGTCAATATTTTCGTTAATTTTAACAGAAAAACTGTTTAAAAATTTTTAAAAATAATAAAAAATTGTTTTTTTAATTATTTTTTGTGTTTGAAAAAATACAAAAAATAATTTGATGCAAAAACTAATAAAACAAAAAATAATTTGTTTAAAAACTTTAACACAGTTTTTAATTAAAAAAATAAAAAATATATAAAAATTATTTTCTAATTATAATAATAAAATGTTTTAAACACAAAAAATAATTAGAAAACAGTTTTTTTTTCTAAAAAACAGTAACACAGTTTTTTTAATAAGAAATATTTTTTAATTATAATAATAAAATATTTCAAACACAAAAAATAATTAGAAAACATATTTTTATTATTATTTTTATTTTTAAACAGTTTTTTCGTTAAAGTTAACGAAAATATTGATTGGTAGATAAATTTGATGCAAAAATTAAACCAAATAAGATATTAATGATATTTTAAAAACTACATGAGAGGTGATTGATATTTTAATAAATCTAAAAAAAATCAGTATAATTTATCATAAAATTTATAAAACAAATAGTTACGATTTGAATTCTGGAATTTATTATGAACTGGGTCAATTGGATCGGTATGCACCCTGTTGTCTAAGCGTCAACCACGTGAGGACAGAACACACAGCGGGCACGCTAGCATGATATCGATCATGCATGCATGCATGCATGCGTGATGGATTTTAATTTGCATGATTTTTAATTTCACATTATTAATTTATCTACCATAATGCCCACTCAAATGAATTAATATTTCTTTTAGTCCTGCGATCGAGTGCAGATGCCATTTGTCATGCTTAGTGTTGGAAGAAAAATAAATATCTAGCCTTTTTATTTCTTTTTTTAAAAAAAAATCTAGTGTCACAAGTGCTATATGGCCCTGTTTGGCTAAATTTTGAAGTTCATACTTATTTGGTTTGTTTTGATTTTTTTTTTTGTTTGACTAGAATATTTAATTTCTTCATACCGTCTGAATGAAATAAATCAAAAAACAAAAAACAAAATTTGATCAAAAAATAAAAAATTTGCTTAAGACCAAAATAAACAATATATATAAAATATGGCTTATTAATTTAAGCCCTAATTGGCAACTATGACTTTTTGATTTTTTTGTTAAAATTGCTAAAAAGGCAAGTTATCCGTTTGACAAATACACAATAAAGCTAAAAAATCAAATCAATATACAAATTTCTTAAATATTATATCCAAATTTACACCACTTTTAAAATACAATAATAATATCATTTTTTCATAACTTATTTACTACCACTACTAATTACATATAATTGTTAATATCAGATATATAGAAAAGTAAAATTGTCCATTTTTCATAACTTATTTACTACCACTACTAATTATATATAATTGTTAATATCAGATATATAGATGGGTAAAATTGTCCATTTTGAAACCTAAACAATTAACTTTAAAAAAAAACTATCTTAAAAGCTAAGCTACCAAATAATTTATTTTGAACCTAATTTAGTTTTTAGCTAAAAATGCTAAAAAGTAATAAAGTTAGCTTTTAAGTTAGTTGCCAATCGGAGCCTTATTTTGATTTATTTTTTTATTTTCTTATCTTTTCTATATTTTAATTAAAATTTTTACTTTTTCAGTTCGTCTCAATAAGAAAAATCGAAAAAAATAATAATTAAACTAAATGGTAAAAAAGTTCACCTAGAACAAAAAGAAAGTAACATAAAATAAGCAAACAAATAATTATTCCAAACAGGCCCATTGTGTAAAATATATTTTACCAATAATGCTACAGTGACCTAATTATTTTATCAAATTAATCGAGTAAACGATATGATACAATAAATAATTACAAACATTGAATATAAATAATATTTATATGATCAATTTATTGTATCAATACTTGTAATTGTGTGTATCTTTTAATAGATTAATTTAACAAAATAATATGGTCAGCAGAATATTATTAATATCTTTTTCATTTATTTGTGTGAGTTTGATGAAACTCTCATAAATATATTTATGGTAAAAATTTATTTAAGCCAATCTCACTTGTGACATGTCATATTAACTCCAAACAAAAGGCCATGAAATTGATGAGAAGAACCATCATGGCCACACTGTGATTTTAATAATTTTATAAGTTGTGACAGGTAATAATTGCTCCACACATAATAATTGCTCCATACGTAATGGTCTTGTTTGAGTTAAATTTTATTTATTTTATTTATTTTTTATTTTTCAAACAAAATAAATTAAAAAAATAAAAATTTTTAATTAAAATATATAAAAATTCATTAAAAACAAAAATAAGTAATATTAAATTTGACTTATTAACTTATTTTAACTTATATTTATATCTTTTGATTTTTTTTATATTCTAATCAAATTTTTAAACTTTTTTAACCGATCTTATTGGAAAAAATCGAAAAGTATAATAATTTAATTAAATAATAAAAAAATTTATTAAAAATAAATAATAAATTAAATAAAATAAACAAATAAAAAATTATCCTAATAGGGGCCAATAACATTTCTACATAATTTTGTTTGTAATTCAAAATCCATTCAAGTATTTATGTGTGAAGTAGGTTACAAATGAATCTAAATTATTTATTTTAAATTATGAATATGTAACTGAATTTATTAAACTAATAGCGTATTCAAATTGTTAGTATTTAAACTATTGTAGATAACATCAATTAATAGTATAATTTATTTTATCAAACTTTATTTAATTAGAAAAATAATAAAAAATAAATAAAGAGTGGGGCATATCATTTATGTGAACAAAATAATTTAATTCCACCCAAATTCGTTTCTATGATATTAAGTTTTTTTCATGTGTTGAAAATAAAGTTAGTTTAGAGAGTTCGTATCTCACTCGTAAATTTGTTAACCAAATATGAATATATAAAAAATAATAATAAAATAACACAATTCCACAGTTCTAATCTCACAAACAAATAAGGCCTACAAATAAATAAATTTTATGAATAGGCATTATTATTGTGGCTTCGAAGACTTATAAGAGCCTCAAATTGTATTTTCACTGAGAATTATTGGCAGCCAATCCTAGCATGTCCACTTAGGTCTGGTAATTAATTTAAAAATTAATTTTTTTTTTAATTTTAAGAAAAAATGTTAAATTTGATTCAAAGTGAACTGTTTGATAATTTAACTTTCAAGTTAGTTTATTTGAAATTAGTTATTTGAGTAAAAAACTAATTATTTTGTTTTTTTGTTTAAATTTAACAATTTTTTCTTTTTATATATTTGATATTAACAATTATATGTAATTAATAGTGATAGTAAGCAAGTTATAAATAAAAGATATTACTGTATTTTAAAAGTAGTTAAATTTTAAATAGAATGTTTTGAGAGTTAGTGTTCTGATTTGATTTTTTTACTTTTTTTGTTTTTGCATCAAACGAACTATGTTAATTTTTTTGCTTTTTTTAATCAAAAAATTAAAAAATTAGAATTGCCAAACAGACCCTTTAACAGTGGTCCCAAGTTAAAAATAAAAAAACAGAACAAAACAAAACAGACCAAAGTAAGCATGCACCTTCCCAATCCAATGATGATGCAGTCCTTGTTACAATTATTTAAAATTGTCGTAAAAGGAACAATTATAAATGATTGCCCCACCAATCTTTAGGTGTTAAGTTTCTCTCCATTTCTTCCTTTCTAGTTTGGTTTTAATTTGGACGACTGTGATTCATTTCAATCGATAACATTTTGATGGTCAAAATTGTCATTTTATAGTTTTCAATGTTTTAGACATTAATGTCAAATATTAAGTTCATTGTGTATTATCAAGCGCTGGACCAAATCACATATACTTAATTTTAAAATTAAATGAAGTTGTTTATTTGTCATTTATTTCCTTTTTATTGGTTCAAGTATTCAAATATATTTAATGAACTTGGTTTTTTTTTTTTTGTATATATGATTAATACATTAAAAGTTACAAAGAGAACAATTTCGATCATCAAAATATGTTGGAGTTTTAGACACAAGTTCCTAAAGTTGGATCCGGTTAAACAGAGAAAAAATTCAGGTAAATTACGATCTACACAAAATAAATAAATAAAAAAATAGCAAAAAAATATAATATATGTGTGGTTCGTCTGACTGCCTACGTCTACAAAAGAATAAGAATGATTAATCCACTATTATTATTAACGATAACAAAAATTAACTCTATATTCTTTGATATTTAAATCTGAACCTCTTTTTATACTTTCTGGCCTTAACTTGAGTCTCTCTGTATTTTCACGTTGTGCCTTACTAATTATGTGTTTTAAAAATTTTAATACTTAAACTCTTTTTATATAAACCAAAAAATAGTTTAAACCATGTGACAACTGCAACTTTAGCCACCTTAATAAAACGCCTTCTCGCAGTGCACCGCTCGAGCAGTCTATGATCCGCTCAAGCGAATTCGCTGAGTTGAGTTGCTCAGAAATACAAGACACAATCTCAATAAAATATAATCTAAGTGGCCCCTAAACTGGCTGAAAATAAAGAAAAACAAACTAGAGAAAAACTTTGAGAAATGAACACTTTCAATTCCATTCACTACGTGAAATTTACCTCTAAAAATATACATAATTCAAAATAAGTGGTCAAAATTCATTTGTAATATGACCCACATCTCAACCCATTTAATTTAGATTATTCATTTTCAATTATTAATAAATTTATAAATAAGTTTAATGAGTTTATAGCATTTTTGTAGTTCATATCAATATGAAAGTAGATAAATATATAAAATGCCTAATTAGAAAGTGCAATGGTGGCACCAACCCATTTGAGTGTGTTCTCACATGATTGTCATGAGCAAGCCCCACATACATTTTCTCTTTCTTTCTCTCACCACTTTTGTGAAAGTTTTATTTCCCCATCTTGGATAACTTTCTCTTCTTTTGATACAAACATTTCATGCAATTGTGAATGAGTAGGAGTGGTAGAGTTGGAGGATCATAAAAGGCTGCTTCTTTTATCCCTTCAAAGCCCTTTTTTGGGTTTCTCAAAAAAAGTTTGATTTTTTGAAAAAAAAAAAAGTTTTTAAGCAGATATTTCAAACACTATACATCCCAAATACTTAAGTTTTTTTTAACTAAAATTATTATAATACCTTCAATTAAAAAAATCAATCTTCTTCACAAAAATAAAAAATAAACCGTGCTAATATTTCAAATACTACAATTTAAAAACAAAAAATAGTTGGATATATTAAACATTTTAATAAAAAGAAAAAAAACTACTATAAAAAATTATCTCAAATATCCAACTTTTTTTTATTCTTTTTTTTTTATAAAAAATCTAAATATTTTAAAAGCTAAAATTTTTAAACATTTCAAATAGATCTTAAATTTTCAGATTTTCACTTGTCAGCCCTAGGAGATGCTTTTGGGAGCGCATCTATATATGTCCTCAAACATGCAACAACCTGGGACAATGGGTGGTTTTTTAATTTGAGATCACAACACCTAGGCTTTTTCAGGCTCCATGTTTAAAAATATTTTTGTAATTTGAACCGTTGATGTAATAGTTAGTAAATTGATTATTGATAACTATGTGATTTAATCATATTTTTCTAACTATTTTTTTAAAAAAAATTATACCTATTCAATTTTTTAAACAAATATGATCTAATCGAAAACTTACCAATATTTAATTAATATGTTATTTTTCATGAATAAAAATACATCTCGACCCACCAAAGTGAACAACAGGCACAATGGTCCCAATAATCTTTGTTGCAACTAGGCATTATTAGGAATTATACAAAAGTCTCATCAACTTCTACGTAGTTGTTGAAGTATTTGTTAACGACCTAACGTTCCATAAAGCTTAATTGGTATTTAGAAGAAATTCTAACTAATGACTTCGAATTTATATGTGTTATTGAGTCTATTTTCTAAATAACTTAAGTTTTTAAAAAAATTAATAACTTAATATAGAATCAGAGCTCTGATTCTAAGAAGTTTTGAGTTCAATCAAATCTTGTATGTTTTGCTCTTATGTTTGTTATTGTGTACCGTATTTTGTCTTTATTGGTACTTGAGTTTGATTGACTCTTCGTGTGCAAACAGGGCTGCATGTGAGAAAAAAATATTGAATAACTTGATATATATTCTTAAACTCACTTCTTAGCAGTTTAATCTTTTAAAAATAAATTAGTGGGTTAACATTTGATCGGTTTTGATTCAGGAAATTTCACGCCCTCGGTGACTATTAAGAAATCAATTGTTTTAAAAGCTTAATCTATTAAAAAATATATCCAACAATGTATATCAAGTTATCTAAATACCAATTAGCCCTAGTTTAATTGGTGTTTGGAATATATCTTAATTAAATAGCTTCAAATCAAGAAGTTGAGTTTTAAGCAAGTGATGATTAAAAACTTAATTGCTCATAGTTGGCGTGGATTGGGTACAAATTAGTGTTTGAAATTTGGCAAATTTGCATTTTGTTATTCCCAAATCATCATTGAAATCAGATGGTAATGATCCTTAATCACTAAGACTTCACCATAATCATCATTAAAGGCCATGATCATTGATTTTAACATTAGCCAGCGTAATTACCTAATGCAAATCCTCTAGTAGGTAGAGAAATGAGAATTGAAATCCCCTTAATATTCATACTTTTAACTTCTTTTTTCTTCCTTTTAAACATTCAGCTAAAAAGAAATAAATAAAAAAGTTGTAGTTCACACTGAAATCCCCCCAATATTCAAACTTTTAACTTCTTTTTCATATTTTAAGGAAAATATTGATTGCACCGACAATTAATGATTGACTAAACACATAGAAGAGATAAGGGCAAAAATTTTGACTATTCAAAATTTGGTAGGTCATCTACTATTTGTGGTTGGCTTTATTTTTAAACTTTCAACTAAAAAGAATCAAAAAAACAAAAAATCGCATCTCACACCGAAAAGATCAATTGAGACTCGTGTTATGCAAAAAAAACCCCAAAATAATCACAAATGAATAAAATAAACAAATTTTACGTGGTTCAGAAATTTACCTACATTCACGGGTGGCAAAATTCAATATATAGAGAAGGAATAACAAATCACTGAACTCTCACAAATTCTCTCGCTCAAACAATTTGCACACTAAATAATCTGAGGCTACATACATATTTATAGAAGACAAAAAAGATATAATCTAATCAAACTTGTATTAGTCGAATTCAAAACTAATTAAACAACTATAAATTTATATTCTTCAGAACTCTTTAAATTTAGTAATCATGATAGACTAGAAGTCTATACCAACTCAAATTGAATTTGAACCAAAATTTTCAACAATCTCCACCTTATGGGAGAATCCATCTTCCAAACAAATCAACATACCAATGTCGCCTTCAAATGCAGTAAAAGTGCACAAATTTTTGAATCGAACAAATCAACAGATAAAATCAGTATTCAAATACGCTTAGTGATGCCAAATTCGCCGGGGTGATCAAAACTTCAAATTAGATATATTTACAGATTAATACTGCCTCCAAATACATCTTGAGACGCCAAATGCACCCAAATGTGTCAAATTTCAAATTTAATCAAAATACGAACATATGTAAAGACCACGTCCAGACCAAATGTGAAGTAGAACGGCTATTTAAATTACCAAATTTTATCAAGTTCAAATTGTATTAAAATTTTATCCAAATAAGTCATTTTGTCATCTAAACTGTCAACATATCCTCAACACAAAATTCATCTATTGAAAATTTTTATCTAAAGACAAATTTCTTCTGAGAGAAAACTCCACTTGAATATTAAACTACTCATAATGAATAAAATAGATTCCTCTAGACAAACAAAACAGACTATGTCTGTTGCAATGTCTCAAAAGTTTGACTTCTTCAAAAAATTCAAATAGACAATTATTTAAATATAAATCAAATATAAAAATAATCAAACCAAACCCAACAAATAAAATTCTCAGTAGATTTAGTCATCAAAACTTTTTAAAGTTCTATCACAAATAATATTTTGAATTTCAAAACGATTAAACCAATCATTTTTACGTTTCAATAAGGCAAAATTAAATTTTAAATACTGAACTGATCAAATTTAATATCACAATTAAATCCGAAACAATCAAAACTGATAAAGACCACTTTGACCCGATAAAAAAAACTACACAAAAATAATAAATCGATCAAAAAAGAAAGAAACTAAACTGAGTACCCTTCATCGAACACTTTATGAGAGAATTACGCGTGGATCACGGAGCTTAAACAAATGCGTAACTAGCAATCTTTTCAAACTAAGGACTTGTTTGGCCAATTACAAATATTACAGAAATTTAATTAAAGCATGCAGGAGCGTTTGAGCTCGGTTTTTAACGTATAATAAACCGTTAGAATCGTCTCGATAAGAAAAAACTTTTAATATATTTACAAGTAATTTTTGATCACTTTGAATTCGCAAAAGCAAAAAATCAACTTTAACCGAAACTCTGATACTACTGCTTGTGCAAAAAATGGCCCAAAATAATCACAAACGAATATAAATAGACAAATTTTATATGGTTTGAGAATTTACTTATTTGTATTCGTTTATGATTATTTTGGGCCTTGCACAATAAGTGGTATCAAAATTTCAATTAAAGTTGATTTTTTGCTTCTGTGAATTCGAAGTGATTAAAAATTATTTTTGAATATACTAAAAGTTTCATCTCGTCGAGACGATTCTAACTGTATATTATACATCAAAAATCGAGTGTAAACACTTTTGCACGCTCCAATTAAATTTTTGTAATATTTGTAGTTGGCCAAACGATTCCTTAATTTATTTTCATGGGAAGCCCCGTAATTCACGCATAATTCTCTAAAGTGTTCGGTGAAGGTTATTCAGACATCACAGCTGCTAAGACAGTGAGTGGATTATACATTAGAAAATGGTACACGAGGGTAATTAAAAAGCAAACAAGTTCTATTCTTAAAAGATTGTTATACAAGAGTTATGACAAAAAAAAAAAAAATTAAAAAAAGGACTTGACAATGACTTTTATAAAGACTTGCCACATTATTTTTAATACTTTTGTACTTTTTTAAAAAAAAATTTGTTTGGCATTCGCTTAATTTATAAGAGATTGTCTTGCAGAATAATTATGGTCATAGGATTTCTAATATATATTTAGGGTGTCTGGTTAAGTTACTGGGTATAGTTCTTATTTTTTTATACAAATTTTAGTAATAAATTAAATTAAAGTAATAAGTCATGTGAGCGTTTGGCAAAGTTATTACTAGTATAATCTGTCATGGTAACTTAGCGGTTTAAAATCGTTATTAGGACTAGTTATAAATTCGAAAATTTTGTGTTAGATTCTCACTGTAACCACACTGACTTAATCGATACATGTGGTTTAAAAGTAATTTTAAGTATTTAATTAATTTACGCTTTAGAAGTGGGTTTAAACGCCTTATCTTGAGGTGGTTCCTTTGTCATACAAAAATTTATTACTAATAATTTTTAGTTTTTTATTACTAATTTTAGTTATAATTTATAATTTTTTTTAAATACCTACAACTTATACTACAACTTATAATTATTTATTTATTTATAAATAAATATTCACACACTTACCATTTTTACACTTTCCTTAATAAGGTTTGAACTATCATATTTTTTATTTGAAAGACTAATACTCATACGGTTGGATCAAAAATTACTTAATTTTTTTTAATAATAAATTATAATTTTTATTAAATATTTATAATTTTTATTATAAATTATAATATATAAACTAGTAATATATGAATAATGCAACACACCATCATTGCGCATTCCGAACCAAACATAAAGTGACAAGGCCACCAATAACTTTTAGAGACTGACGTCCACTGTGAGGGTAAAGGCCCACTTCCATCTTTTTTCTTGGAAATTAACAAAATCTTAGAACGACAGTGACCCAAGGGAGAGACTTTTTGATTGATGGAAATGCATGGCTGTTCTTGCATTGGATTTTCTTGCTTGTTCAGTGTTTATCTTAAAATAATTTTATTCACTTGGTCATGAAATAATCAAAAATATCTATTTTTTTAATTAATTTTTATTATAAGTTATTTGACAAAATTATTATTAATAATTTATGAATCGTAATTTATAATAGAAATTATGAATATTTAATAAAAATTATAATTTTAGTTAAAATAAAATAAAAAATAATTATAAATTATAATAAAAGTTATAAATATTTTAAAAAATTATAATTTATAATTAAAATTAATAGTAAAAACTAAAAATTATTAAAAAAAGCATTTCCAAACGCCCTTGTTAAATATACAACTATATTTTATAATTTAAATCAATAAAATTATGAATATTTTTTTACCCACCTTGTGATAATCATATTTATCTCCATCTCTCTTTTTCTCCCCGGTAAATTTGTGCTGCCACAATCATGAAAAGTTGAAAATAGGCGGATAAGTGTGGCTTTTTTTTCTTCCTCTACACCAATTCCCAATTAGGTCTCCTTTGGCAAACAGATTCTAAGTCAGCTTAAAATTAAGTTTTTTGGCTTTTGTCCTTTTACTTAAAAAAAAATCAAAAAAATTCACTTTCCAACTCAAAAATTTTTAATTTTTATTTGTTTCGACGTAAAATATTTTACCATAAAAAATATTTTACATGTAAAATAATTTTGTAAAAATTATTTTTTTACTTGTATTTTTTAGTATTTAATTAAAATTTAAAAAATGAGAATAAGATATGAGAGTGACCAGAAGCAGAAAAAATTCGGGTAAAAATTTTTAGAAAGATTCATGTGAAAATGATCTGCCTCTCATTCTCTCGTTTTTATTTGTTATGAGAATAACTAAAAATGACAAGAATTAGATGAAAGTTCCGAAAGTACATTTTAAAATTAATTTATGAGTTAATTGTTTATAAGTCAAATTTGTTCTGATGAGATAAAATAATTTACTAAAAATACATTTTACATAGGTATTATCAAACAAATAGTAAAAATTAAATAAAATATTTTACCTAAAAATATTTTATATCGAAACAAACGGAACCTTAGTCTTTTTTGTTTTTTTCATAATTTTTTTAATATTTTTTTAAAACATTATAACTTTTATTATACACATTCATTTTTTTATAAAAATTATATTTTTAAAATTTAGTCGACAAAATTTATCAAACAAGATCTATATTGAATATAAAATTATTTAAAAATATTTTTTTTAAATATAACAATTTTAAGTAAAATTTTTTATATTTTGGCTTAAAAGTCATCCCATACATGTTCTAAACGAACTTTTAGCATTTTAGATTTAAACAAAAAATTATACTTAAAACCAAATTGTCAAACGAGGCCTTACTTAAAGTCCAAAAAGCTAAATAGCCTCATTTTCTTACTCAAAGGGTTTTAATTTTTTTGCTTTTTATATTTTTTAAAAATATCATAACTTTTATTATACAAATTTAATTTTTATAAAAATAATAATTTTAAAATGTACTCGTCAAAATCTATCAAGGAATAACAATATTGAATATAAAACTATTTAAAAATAAATTTTTAAAAATTATAGTAACTTTAAGCAAAATTTTTTACTTTTTGACTTAAAAGTCATTGTAATCTATCGGCTTAAAGTCACCATATACCTCTCCCAAATAAATTTTTAACTTTTTAAATTTAAAATAACTTTAAATGAAAAGACTAACTTAAAGTCACTTTACCAAATAAGGCCTTAATATGTTTTTTTATATATATTTTATGTACATGAAAATCAACACAAAGTGATCAGTATCACTTTATAAGCCAATTATATTCAAGTTAAGAAAATATGGGTTAAGTTCTCTCTATTTTCTTTCTTCTATATATTTTTGTTAGTGTTAATTAATGTTAAGTCCTATTTTAAGAATTTCATTAATGATAAGTCCTAGTCACTAGTTCTTCATTTCATTAAGTCCTTTTGAAAAATTATATCTAATTGTTGACATCTTACCCTTATATATTAAAACATAAAACATAATAGTATGTATTATGTCAAACACATTATTAGTAAGTGTATTGAATTTGGTGGATTTTCTCTTTTGATATGATCTGTTTTGGCATGTCAAAACATGTCATTGGAAAGTATATGAATGTGTTGGACTTTTTATTTTGATAATATTTAACAAATTTCTTTTGAACTAAGAACACTCGCAATCAACATCCATGTTTTTAAATGGGAATTTAGAAATTATATCAAAAAATGAAGACTTTTGTAATCGAAAGTGGATAGTTAAACTGAATATATAATAAAATAGATTGTGAATGGGTTTATTTTTTTGCATGTTCTAATTTTCTACATAATCTCATTCTTTGAAAATGTGATTAAGAATGTTTACATTTTCTGCATATTCTCATTCTCTGAAAGGGTAAACCTGAAAATTTATTGAAAAATAAATAGATTTTGTCTCTTTTATAAAATAAAAATTATAATTACCAATCTAACAAAAGATTGCAATAATTACTCTAAGAATTTTCTTTCTGAAAATTTTACATAAGTCTATTTTTTTTATAAGCTTGATAATATATGTATATATACTACGATTACTTTAACAAAGTTTGAATTAGCAAAGCTCCAATAAACCTAAGTTATTATTAACAAATTATAATATTTTTTATATCTTTAAGTGCTATAAAAAGCCTTGACTAGCATGTTTAATATTATTATTTTCATCCCTTGCACAGCTTAATTGCCACTATATATATATATATATATATATATAAGCTGTCATTATAAAAGCATGAACATGATGGCTTTATTGACACTTTTTTTGGGCTTTGAGAGACTGTATCCTCAATTGAGGGGAAGGACATGCACTGAATGAACTGATGCTTGGAAAGTTGGAAACAAAGAAGGTCCAGTCCAGTCCAAGGCATCCCATTGCAATTATTAAAACATGGAAGAATTGTATCGTTATTATATAGTTAATTTTTTAGGTGTCATGCACAATCCCAATCAAAATACATGTTTGTGCAGAATGGGCTTTTCAAAAGCTGAATGTAAGGGATTAGTGGGCTCTCACTCTTATTTTCATCATCATCATCGTCATCATTTCTCTCTCCGATCTCTATTGCAATTCAGACAGTTCATCATCTTTCTCTCTCTGAGTCTTATGATTCTTGTTTGGCACAGAACCCATTATGTGATGGGCCGGCTCAACTACAGCTCAAGATTGACAAAAATCATGGAATCAAATATGATGATACACTTCCCTGAATTTTACGCAACGACTAACTCTTATGAAGCATCCTTTTGAGATTGAAGTTGAGAGACAAAACCTAACTGGAAAATGGTAAACACTGTTTAAAGTGGTTTTTAGAGTTTTTTTCCTTTTTTTCTTTTTATAATTTTATCACTGCTCGTTGTCGTTGAGAGTTATCTTTTTTGGAGGGAAGGGGACCGACAATGGAGCTCTCTCTTGCTGCTTTATCTCATTTGATCTATTACTGTTGTCTTAATAGCCTTTCTCTACCATCTCTCGCATCTCAAACAACCCTTTTCTCTCTTTGTAATTTTCATCTTATTTTTTACTTAGTATATTTGTGTGGGCAATTCATTTGTTCGTATGTCATCTTTTTCCTATTTGAAGTTCTCTAGACCTAGAAATTTTTTAGGCCGACAACGATAAATCGATACTTTTTAATACTAAGTAACCATCCTAATCTTTTAGTGGGTTACTCTGCTAACCATTGGTAGAGATTACGATTTCTTTTTAGCAAGTCACCATAAAAGAAGGCGATGTGCAATTTATGGTGCTAATTTGAATTGTTTTGCTTTTTAGGTTAGAGTTAATAATCACTTTTGTTTGAAAAGAGTTTGTATTTTCCTATGTCGAGATTTGTGCCCTTGCTCTATGAAGACTTATTCTCAATCATTTTAATAGTTTATCGTTTTGTGTCGTGTTATCTCTGTATGATTTTATCGGTAATATATTTAGGCCTTATCTATTTTATTTTTGAAAAAAATCATTTTGTAGATAATGAATAATAGATAAATAATGGGTATCTCTTGCATATTTGCTATTTCAAAATTTTATAGGAAAAAGTAACAATCACATCGTAAAACTTAAAAATCAATGACTCTTTGAGTAGATTTGCGTCGACGGAAGATGCTTCGGCGGTTAGATTTGTTATGAGTGTGATCTTCTGACCAGTTTTACTCCGAAAAGGATGCTCCAGCCAGATCTGCTCCAATAATGGTACTCTGAACTCTGGTGGTGTTTCGTTCTCTCGCTCGAAAAAGTATTTTGCTCATCTTCTTTTAGTGTTTTTGTTTTGTTTTGATTTGTATCTCTTATTTAATTTTGTATTTTAAGTATTTTTAGTGTCCTTCGAACCTTCCCCTTGTGTGGGAATTGTCTTTCCGTCTGCGTCGTAGGTCTTTTCTCTCCTCACAGTGGGAATTATAGGTGTTCTTCGGTCAGGTCCACGGAAAAAATAAGATAAAGACGACGCGGTTGCCGCTTCTTCTCCGATGAACGTCATCGCCAAGTGCGACATTTTGAGTTCCAATTGAAATTAGAGAAATCTTCAATGATTAATTGAAAGGTTCAATTAAAAAAAAAGTAATGTCACCTCATGTGTGACTTTATTCGTGCCACGTTAAAAGGACAAGTGAATGATAATTAAAATTACATATTTCTCCTCCTCTATTTTTAATAAATTCGCACATCAATTGTGGGGTCTATTCATCTGGATGTTAAAAGTATTTTTATATATTATTAAATTTAATCTCGCTTAATTATTGTCAAATTTTATGATAGAATGTGTATGTATAGGTTATCGTACTTCCAATCAAATATAATTCAGTACATAACAAATTAAACTATTAATCCCATAAATAATAATTTCCCTCTCCTGAATTTAGTTCTTCAACTGCACATAAATCATTAATTAGCAATACAACCCTTGTCAAGAGTAATTTGGATTCCCTTCTTTTATTTGCTATGGCTTTTTTCTCCAATCCCCAAGTTACCCTTAATTGAATTCTGCCATATTATTATCATCTTTTGGCTTACTACATCAATATGTTAATATGGGCATCTATCCAATACATGTGTGGTATGTATTTTTTTAATGTAGAGTCATGTAAATGTGATATAACTATTACTCCATAATGTATAAATATGTGATTCGTATGTATTAATTAGATGCACCACATAAATATATTAACGTGACATAAAAAAAAGGTATAAAAAAAGTGAATGGAGCTTCAAATTAAATTTTTTTAAAAAATTTTCCGAGCATATACATTAAACTACAGAAAGAGAAAAAAGGATTTATTCATCTAAAGATAAAGCCCAAGGAAAGGCCTACAAGAAGCCCAGTGGGTGAATCATAAACCATGTATGTACCAGCAGGTATTCAAATTACCCGGCTTCAATTTTTAAACCATTTTTAGAAAAAATAAATTTTATATTTGTAGAAAATGGTTTTCAAATTTTTGTCAATAATTTTGTACATTTTTTGTTTTTTCCTATGATAGAAATCTTAAAAGTTAAAAAACAAGTAGATCAAATTTAACAAAATCAACTATGAAGAAACAAAAAAAAAAAATTTATCCTACCATTTTGTCTATTTAAAAAAAATAGTGGAGTTTTTTTTTTAATTGATACATTCTTTTTTTTTTTTGAAATTTTTTGGTTATGCTTAGTCAAAATTCAAAAGGAACCTACAAATGATAGAAATCTTAAACAAAAACCTTTTTTTTTAAAAAGGGTCAAAATCTCTTTTAAAAAATTGGCTTAACTAGAAAAAGACATCATTGGGCCTTTCAATTAGAATCCCTTCCGGCCCATACAAATGAAGAGAACCACCCAAATGAGATGTTATTATTCGGTACGAAATATCATGTTAGCATATCGATGTGATGCGTTCTATTAATATAATATGTTATATATTCATAATTTTATAAAATAATTTTACATTAAAATATAGCAGTTATAACACATAAGCAAACCCACATTTAAACAACACATTATATATATATATATATATATGTATGTATATATGTTGATATGATATACTTATTCAATAAATA
>JAOTRH010007993.1:0-23511 GCA_034768845.1 Heliamphora exappendiculata
CTATAAATATCTGGAGTTAGATATTTTCAAAAGATATTTTCAAAACTTAACTCCTAAGTTTCCTCCTTTTTCTCTCTTCCTTCTCTCTAACTTCTCGGGGGCCCGGGGTTTGATTTTCGAAGATCAGACTACGAATTCTTTTTATCGGCATCGAGGGCTACGCAACCATCTAGTCATATTTCAATTTCGGCGAAGTTTATTTTTGCACGTGAATCGAGGCATCGGGTTTTTGACCCAACGAGATAGGATCTCAGATTCTACTGTTGTTTAAGGGTACTACGTGCAATTATAAGTATTTTGACTGATTAAAATGCATGGACAACAGATTTATGTTTCGTCAAATTGGGTTTTGGTTTAAAAGGGGGTTTGTGTTGATTTTGGTTGGATGAAATCGGGTTTTGAAATGTTCCTTTCGAGGATCTCTGGCAGTTTCGGGTTTGGGTACATCTGAGGGTGTGAAAAAGGTGTTTGGAGGCTTTATTTTCTGGTTGAGATGATGGTTATTGAGTGTTTGAGGGTTTAGAGGCTTAGAACACCAAGAACAGAATTTTTTGGGTTTTTCTCGGTTGGTAGCTCGCTTAAGCGCCCGATGTCCGCTCGAGCAGACTAGCTGTGCAGGGTCATTTTATTTTGATGTTATCTCCCTCATCCGGACTCTGAATTGGGTCGTTCTTGTACTCAAATCAAAGCCCCGGAAGACTTCTTTCCAATAGAACCTCCCTCACCTTAAAATGATTTTTGTAGAAAATGTTATGACCAAAAGAGTGAAGGTGTGTCAAGATTTTCAAACCGTTTTTCATCCGTTTTGGGCCAAATGTTTGGGAAAGGTTGTTTTTCGTCCTTGTGAGCCCTTTTGATCAAGTCTCTTATTCTTGGGGAGTTTGTTTGTGGGTGTTTCATGTGACCTTGGTGTCGAGACGTGATAGTGGCGGTTGGCCAATGATGCTGCATTCAGTTGTACGATTTTTCTCCGGTTAAAATGCTTACATATCATGTTGTATGTTTAAACCTTGTTTTGGATAAAAAGCATGCTTTAGGCTTTCCTAGTTTTTTACATGATATAACTTGTGGTTGGATGGTTTTCAAATAGTGTTTTTGAAAACGGTGGAAAATGGCGATTTTGTAAAAAATCTCAACATTTTACGTTTTAGAGGTTTGGAGCTAACCCTTGGGGTTGAGTCTCAGGTTTTGAAACGTTTTATTGAAAACGGGGAACAAAATTTTGAAATATTTTGGTTTGATCTCCATGGTTTCATGGATTGGATCTTTTGCTTATGCATGCGTTGTATAACTGCTTTTGAGAAAAATATTTGTGAAATGTTTTGTTGATCTCCATGTTGATGGATGGATCTATATACATGTATAATGTATATTTGTGAAAAAATTTTATAGTTGGTGCTACAATTCGGTTTTTAGATAATTATCTAGATGTACCGGGATGACGTGTATGTGGCACGAGTTGCCCTCGGTGTAAGTCTGAAAATGTGCGCAGAGTAGGTACTCAAGTCCTTTGGGTTAATCCCCGTAAACTGAGACGGATGGGTGCTTAGCTCCCTCGGGGTCGTAACCCGTAAATTAAGCATTCGTCGTGGTGCTCCGTATAGAACCTGTGTGTATCTAGGCGATCCCATGATATCTGGGGTTTAGATACTGGACAGGGGTCTATAGTTGTTACCTTTGTTTGTGTGACAGAGTCAGTGCATAGGATCATATTCATCTTTTTCGCAATTGTACATTCAGCGAGGGAATAATGTTTTGATTATTATTTTTCCTTAACTGCAGTCATTTATTTGCATTATTTGCAATACCTGGTTTGAAGGATGAAAATATGGGTTTTATGAAATAAAATCGTTTTGGGAGACTTGTGTGGTCTGATGGGAAAACTTGGGATTTGTGGAAAACCGTTTTGGGTTAGGTGGTTGAGTTTAGCTCCCACCCTATATGATTGTATATTGCCTGCTTTACAGCTTAATAGTCTGTTTCTATTGGGTTTCGGCTCACGGGTGAGATTTTCTATAAAACCATTTTCAGGTAATGATATGCATGAGGAGTAGCTCTGGTGATGCCCGCAGTGGCGGAATACTTTTATAGTTTTCTCTTTTACATGTGATGCTTGCTTTAGAATGTGAGTTTTATACGCCTTTCGGCGACATATTTATTCATGTATGAGTTTGCATGATCTCTGTTTATGAGAGATCCTTTTGTTGGGAATTCCATTGGTTTCAACAGGCAAATTTAAATGTATGAAAATCTATATTTTTCATGAAACTGGTGTTTGATGGATTTTCACGTGACCCCGGGTTTTGGGGCGTGACAACTTGGTTTCAGAGCTCTGGATTCGAATACCTATGAGCCATGGGAAGATGGTGCATCACCTTGTAAGGATGTGCGTGTGCTTGGTTGGATGTTGATGTGGTATATATGTGAGCATGGAGGTTGGACCTTAGGATTGATTCGTCTTATGTTTAGATTAACAAACTTGGGAGCCAAGTTAGAAACGCATTTTGCGGATGTGATTTTTAGCAAGGACTCTAAGTGGGTTGTCCAAAATGACTCTTCATTCTTGTCGGTTCTCCTCGGTATCGGTGTTGTGTCTGCATAATCGTTGTGGCTATGTGATAGCATGATTATGTGGTATATGGTAGAGATAACATGATAGATCAACCTTGGGTTGTCGTGTTTCATGTCTTCTTTTTTTATAACCTGTACACCCTTAGAGGCGGCGAGACCGTGGTTTGGGTTTAGTTATGTGCAACTCAGTTGTTATCAGTTGCAGAGGTACAGATATGGGTTGAGTGTTGATCGCTCGGTATGTGGTGGAACTCCTCTGTGAGTCAAGTTTAGCCGTGTGATGGATTAGGTACGTCTTGCGCCATGCTATGTCATGAGCCATGTACTCAGGATGCGGTATGGATGAGAACATAGTGGATGGGAGCGTAGTAATCCTTGGCCGAGTGTCTGTAGAGATAGCAGAACATGTGGTTTTGCTGATATCCCCTGGTAGTCAAGACGTTGTATACCTTTCAAGGTTTGAGAATTGAGTTCCGTAGATATGTTGGGAAGAGCATGGGATTAAGAATGTGTAGGGATTCCTGCGATGAGTATCATTTTCGTGAGATTCCTACGGGAATGCAGGTTCGTAGTTTGGTTGATATCCTATTGATTAGGAGATCGTGTTTGGGAACTATGTTGAGTGCATATGGTTGACATGAGGTGATAGACGAGAAATCGTAGGGTACATTACCTGTGATCGATGTGTGCTTTGAGAGAAGAAGTGCGGAAGATGTCTGCATAGTTGTGGGAGTTATTAGTAACTCTGAAGGAGAGGTCTCTGGATTGGGTTCCTCTTTGTTGGAGCTGTGCCTTGGACAGTGCGCTTGAGACCGTGACGTGCTTGTGGTTCACCTAGCAGGAGTTAGGTGATGTGGCGCAACCTTGTGAGTGAGGTTTTGGGCACCGTGGTTTGAGTTGTACCAGGTCTGCGAATGGATGATGTTCGCATGTGTGCTAATGACGCCGAAGAGTTGAGAGTTTGGTGTAGTTAATAGTTCGAGTGTTGTGATCAGCCTTGACGGCAGCTGTGTGCCTGTAGTTGATATGGCCTCAAGGTAAGGCTTGCAGAGTTCCTAGAGGCGAAGTGTCGATGCGTAGTGGTAGTACGCCGAGGTTGGGTTGTGGTTTCTGGTTGGCCTTTTTTCTTTCCCTTGGATGGAAGGAGAGAGAGGGAGATTTCTTGTAGACGATTATCTGGTGCGAGTTATTTCATCTCGGTTGGATGGAGATGCCAGGTTTTTAGTTTGGTTCAGGTTTTGGTTATGTCCTGAGACTGTGGATTCTCAGTGGATTTGGTATCCGTGTGGTGACCCTTGGAGTTGTGATTCAGGGACGTGCATCACCAGGATTGGGTGATTCTTGGACTAATCCTTCGTGGTTTCAACGGATGGTTGAACCATTTTGGTTGTGTCCTCTGTGAGGTTGTGTTGGTAAACAAGAATGCTTGGGGAGTTGATGTAGAGATGAAGAGTCCTTCGCAGTAATCAGTAGAGAAATCCTTAACTGTTGTGTGCAGTTTGTTCTGGATTGTGTGGGTACTGTTGCATTATGGCTTTTAGCTAAGTGGGAATTTTGTCGACACAGTCCAGTTGGGATATTCACAAGTAAGTTTCTGGTAGACTTTCGTGAGTCTAACCTTTTGCTCTATTTGAGGACTTGGAACTGCGTAGAGTTCTTGGAGTCGAGAAGTGGCTATCGACTGTGGTAAGTATTGTGCTTTGGCAAAACGGTTGTTTGTATAGATGGTGGTCTTGAGAGTATGATGTTGGAGAAGCCTTTGTTGGCATGGCCTGTTCAGACCGATGCGATTGTTTGGTTGGGAACGGAAGGACCATGATGAGTTCTGCATATGAGGGATTTGCTAAGTGTGAGAGGCAAGTCTGGGTTGGTTACTCGACGGATGAGTCTGAGGACTCAAGGGGTTAATGTATGTCTTCTGCGATGGGATTGATGTTGGATGATGATCATCATGTTTGCCTTGTTGGATGGCCGTCATCGTGTTTGCTTTGTCAGACGACGGCAATCCCGTTTGATTTGCGGTTGATCTGTAGTCTTGGTATCAGTGATTGGATAACAAGATGTTGAGTTGCGCAGTAATGTGCAGTGACGTGCTGCTGCACGAGAGTTATGATTTGGTTGATATAGGTTGTTGGATACTTATGAGATATTCTGTCTGTGAATGTTTTGGTCAAGTGACTCGCTTAAATCAGGTGACCTCGTGGCTGTAATGCAAGGTCGGTTTTCGATTGTGTGGGACCTTGTCTAGGACAATGGTGTACCACCTGATGTTACTCCTGGGTGAGAACTGTGGTTTGCAATGGAAGATCAGATAGAGGATGACGGTTTGAGGGTTCGCTGAGATGTGTTCTTTGATGTCCAGGTGAATATGTAAACTTCTCTCTGGAGTCGCGTGTTTGTGTTGTAACTCGTGGATCAGCATCTTGGCAGCCTCGTGATGGTGATGTTAGCATCAACAGAGTAGCGATGTAGTATTAAAGTTAGTGATCATCAGAACTTGAGAAAAGTTTTTGTGTGGAACATGTGACTTCTCATGACCGATGTCGGAGTTTGACGTCGTATGTTTGGACTTGTGGAGACCATCCTTGGCATGTATTGTGAGGTGTGGTTGAGCCAGTCAGTGGTAGTGAGAATGAAAGTGTAGTAGTCTCTATGCCCCGTCATGGAATAGAGCATGTCTGAGATCAAGTACCGTGACAGATTGGTCTCGTATGATGCGTTTGTCGCCGGAGTGGTTTGAGTTCGGCGAGAGTTCTGTAATGGGGTTTGGCAGCACGAGTTGGATTTTGATCCGATGTTTTCTCGATGACAGTGGTGTTAGTGGAACTCGCTTGTGTCAGTGGATCCACTCTACCAGTCGTATTTTCCTTGTGTGACGACAGGTTTAGGATTTCAATTGCTGGGGCATTTCTGCTGTTGTGCAGTAGTGCTGGGTTTGTATAAGAGATTGTTGATATTTGCGGGATAGCGTTTGACTTGAGTTACAGTGTTGTTGCAGTGCTGAATGTTGAGGACGAAATTCCATTAAGAGGGGGAGAGTTGTGAGATCCTGGCCCATTTCTTTTTTTGAAAATGGTATAAGTGTTCACGGGAGTAAGGATTAAAGTTTCGTCTGCTTCCTTGGTTTAGTTTTTCTCCCAGTGATGACCGCTTGAGCGGTGGGTGTGCACTCGAGCGGGGTGGTGCCAGAGAGTGGTTCTGTGTGATGACCGGTCGAGCGGTGCTTGGGAGCTCGAGCGGTGGGGTGGCAGAGTGGTATGTCGGCAGGGATCCGCTCGAGCGGTGGTCGAGCGCACGAGCGGTGGAGGCCTGACACGAGATTCTAGAAAAAAAATGTGGTTTTGACGCATGTTCGGGTTCAGAGATTTTTGCAGGGTTGGTCCGGGGACTGCGGGAAGTTATTGTGCGTATTTCAAAAATTAAAAAAAATATTTTGGAGGCCTATAAATATCTGGAGTTAAATATTTTCAAAAAATATTTTCAAAACTTAACTCCTAAATTTTCTCTTTTTTCTCTTTGCCTTCTCTCTAACTTCTCGGGGGCCTAAGGTTCGATTTTTGAAGATTAGACTACAGATTCTTGGTATCGATATCGAGGGCTACGTAACCATCTGGTCAGATTTCAATTTCGATGAAGTTCATTTTTGCACGTGGATCGAGGCGTCGGGTTTTTGACCCAACGAGGTAGGATCTCAGATTCTACTGCTGTTTAAGGGTACTATGTGCAATTATAAGTATTTTGACTGGTTAAAATGCATGGACAATCAATTTATGTTTCGTTAAATTGGGTTTTGGTTTTAAAGGGGGTTTGTGTTGATTTTAGTTGGATGAAATCTGGTTTTGAAATATTCATTTCGAGGATCTGTGGTAGTTTCGGGTTTGGGTACATCCGAGGGTATGAAAAAGGTGTTTGGAGGCTTTATTTTTTGGTTGAGATGATGGTTATTGAGTGCTTGAGGGTTTGGAGGCTAAGAACACCAAGAACAGAATTTTTTGGGTTCTTCTCGGGTGGTAGCTTGCTCGAGCACCCGATGTCCGCTCGAGCGGACTAGTTGTGTAGAGCCATTTTGTTTTGACGTTATCTCACTCATCCGGACTCAGAATTGGGTTGTTCTTGTACTCAAATCAAAGCCCCGGAAGTCTTTTTTCCATTGGAACCTCTATGACCTTAAAATGCTTTTTGCAGAAAAAGTTATGACCATAAGAGTGAAGGTGTGTCAAGATTTCCAAACCGTTTTTCATCTGTTTTGGGCCAAATGTTTGGGAAAGATTATTTTTCATCCTTGTGAGCCCTTTTGATCAAGTTTCTTGTTCTTGGGGAGTTTATTTGTGGGTGTTTCACGTGACCCGGGTGTCGGGACGTGATAGTGGCGATTGGCCAGTGACGCTGCATTCAGTTGTACGTTTTTTTCTCTGTTAAAATGCTTATATATCATGTTGTATGTTTAAATATTGTTTCGGATAAAAAGCATGCTTTACGCTTTCTTGGTTTATTACGTGATATAACTTGTGGTTGGATGGTTTTCAAAGGGTGTTCTTGAAAACGGTGAAAAATGGCAGTTTTGTGAAAAATCTCAACATTTTATGTTTTGGAGGTTTGGAGCTAACTCTTTGGGTTGAGTCTTAGGTTTTGAAACGTTTTGTTGACAACAGGAAAAAACATTTTGAAATATTTTAGTGTGATCTCCATGGTTTCATGGATTGGATCTTTTCCTTATACATGCGTTGTATAACTACTTTTAGGGAAAACATTTGTGAAATGTTTTGTTGATCTCCTTGTTGATGGATGGATCTATATACATGTATAATAAATATTTGTGAAAAATTTTTATAGTTGGTGCTACAATTCGATTTTTAGATGATTATCTAGATGTACCATGATGACGTGCATGTGGCACGAGTTGCCCTCGGTTTAAGTCCGGAAACGTGCACAGAGTAGGTACTCAGGTCCTTCGGGTTAATCCCCGTAAACGGAGACGGATGGGCGCTTAGCTCCCTCGGGATCGTAGCCCGTAAATTAAGCATTCGTCGTGGTGCTCCGTATAAAACCTGTGTGTATCTAGGCGATCCCATTATATCTGGGGGTTAGATACTGGACAGGGGTCTATAGTTGTTACCTTTGTCTGTGTGACAAAGTCAGTACATAGGATCATATTCGTCTTTTCTGCGATGGTACATTCTACGAGGGAACAACGTTTTGATTATTGTTTTTTCTTAACTGCAATGGTTTATTTGCAATACCTGATTTGAAGGATGAAAACATGGATTTTATGAAATAAAACCATTTTGGAAGACTTGTGTGGTCTGATGGGAAAACTTGGGGTTTATAGAAAACCGTTTTGGGTTCGGTGGTTGAGTTTAGCTCCCACCCTATTTGATTGCATATTGCCTGCTTTACTGTTTTACAGTCTGTTTCTATTGGGCTTTGGCTCACGGGTGGAATTTTATGTAAAACCATTTTCAGGTGATGATATGCATGAGGAGTAGCTCTGGTGATGCCTGCGGTGGCGGAAGACTTTTATAAGTTTCTCTTTTACATGTGATGCATGTTTCAGAAGGCGAATTTTGTACGCCTTTCGGTGATATATTTATTCATGTATGAGTTTGCATGATTTCTATTTATGAGAGAACCTTTTGTTGGGAATTCTAATGGTTTCAGCAGGAAAATTTAAATTTATGAAGATCTATATTTTTCGTGAAACTGGTGTTTGATGGATTTTCACGTGACCCCGGGTTTTGGGGCGTGACAGTGTTGGTGCACGGTTGTGTGCGTGGTGGTTCGTGCTCCACTGGGTGCGGGACGTGTGGGTCCATTATCCTTCTTAGAGATGGGGTTTAGCGAGAACTATTTTGTGGGAGGTTTGGTGTTGGCCTTTGGTTAGGTTGTGTTCGGTAAGTTATTTGTTGTGTCGGGTGTGTGGCATGTGATGTCGCGATGGGTTGTGTGGCGTCGTTATGTGGAACGTGGTGGGTTATATGTGCTTTTGTGCTTATAAACTCTAGCTTATTCTTGCATATTGTGGACGAATATGTTTCCTTATGTGGTTTAGATGCACTTAAAACTCTAGTTTTATATATGCATATGTTGGGGCATATATTGGTCCCTCAATGAAAGTTAGTAAAGATGCATATGTATTGAGGGCGTATATTGGTCCTAAGATGAAAGTCCATGAAGATATGTATTCAGCGCGTATATTGGTCCTACGGTTTTACCCCGTGAAGATGTACGTTAACTCTGGTTAACGGTGCATTAGTTGGAGCAACGGTCCCTCGGTGAAGGCCCGAGATGGTACATGGAGTGCATGTGATGCATTATGGCCTAGATAAAACCATTTGCAAATTGTTTTTAAGACTTGTGTGAGTCGTGGTATAAAACTAATTTCAAATCGTTTTCATGGCTTCTGTGAGTCAAAAAGGGGTTCTTATACTTGCATCTCAGTTATTGTGAGAGAACTGTTGTTGGGGCTCGAGAGAGAGTCGGTGTATATGTAGCTGTGTTGCATGTGGGGCTCGTCGGAATCTTGGCTCATAGGAGTCTATCTTTGCTGGTGAAGCAATGTACAATATCTATATATCAACTTATTTTCTAGGCTCAAATAAGTCGTGATACAAAATCGTTTATAAAGCTGTTTTCCTTGAGGCTCTTGGGAGTCCTCGTATAAAATCGTTTTCAAAATATTTTTCTCTCTGAGACTTGTATGAGTTCAGATATAAAACCATTTTTATGGCTCGTATGAGTTCAGGTACTGGTTACGCAGGTTGATTCGGGGTTGTCGGGGAGACGGAAGATCTGTAGTCTTCCTTTTGTTCTTTTTGGACCATGTATGGTTACATGTTTTATCGGTGTTAGAACCATGTATTGTAAGCCTTTTGCCGGTTATATTTAATGCATGTATGTTTTAATATGTGAGTAAACATCGGGTTGGGTGTTATATGGTTGTTTATGGTGTTTCACATGACCCGAAGTTTAGGGCTTGACATTTAACCCTAAGTTTGATTTTTCTGATAGCTGATGTATGATTATCACTCCATGGAAGAGGATTTTTAGTTAGCTTAGTATACAAAATAGCTGCATCTTGAGCTAGATACTGATAGAAGTCTGCAATATAATTAAGACTTCCTAAAAATGTTGTAATTGAGTTTTATCCTTTAGTTCATAGGGAACTTACATGCAAACTCAATACTTCGGTCAATGGGCATGACAGTACCTTGGTTGATGTTATGGCCTAAAAACTAAATTTTTGTAAGAAATAATTTCATTTTAGGCGCAGAAACTACTAAACCATTTTTTTGAATAACATCTTTGAAAATTTTTAGATGTTTAAAATGTTGATCAATAGATGATGAGAAGATAAGAATATCATCTCTATAAACTATACACAATTCAAAATAAGGAGTGAATATGTCATTCATAATATTTGAAATTCAGAAGGTGCATTTTTTAGTCCAAATGGCATTATATTTCACTCTTAATAGCTAAAAGGGACAACAAAAGTAGTTTTGTACCAGTCTTCTTCTTTAATTTAAATTTTCCAGAAACTTGACTTAAGATCAAATTTGGAGAAAAAACTACAAATTGAAGACGATCTAGCAGGTCTTTTTTATTCGGAATAGGATATGTTATCCATTGTAGTTTGTCATTTATGGGTTTGTAATTAATGACAAGTCTTGGTGTTCCACGTTCTATCTCAGCATTTTTATTAACATAAAAAGCTGTACAGCTCTATGGAGAATAGCCTTTTCGAATAAGCTTTTTGTTAAGAAGGTCTTGAGTTTCCTTTTTGCATAATTCAATGTAACCAGATTTCGTCTAACTGGGATGAGCTTTCGTAGGAATTTGACTTTCATCAAATCCCGGTTCATAAGGAAGAGGCACAATGTGCTTCTTTCTATTCCAAAAAGTATGAGGTAAATTACTACAAATGTCAGTAGTAAAATTATGTTCAAGATTCTTAATCTTTTGTTGAAGATTAGGAAGTTGGAGTTGATGATGTAAATTCATTATATAAATTTCTTTTGATAATGAACTTAAATGATGTTCCTTTTGTAAGATTAAATGCTTAATCTCATTAAAGGATTTGGTTTCTAGATTAGTTATAAAGGGAAAGTAAACTTCATTACCTTTATATCTACTCAAGATTCCTTTAACATCAATTTTACTGATAGGCATTAACAAATTGAGGAAAGGAGTTCTTAAATTAACTTGTTGTAAATTCTGAACTAAAAGGAAAATTATAGGTAAGCAGACTCTTTGATTAAAGATAAAATTAGTAAGTAGTTTGTACTGTATTTTCATATGCGTACCACTAGCTGCAATTAATAATTGTGTAGTTTCTCAAAGTACTGTGTTGGCACAATACCTTCTTGTACACAATTCATATTAGCTCTACAATCAACTAAAGAGATAGCATTTTTGATAGTATATTCTTCATTAATAACAAGATTAATTTTAATTTACCATTTTTATGGGTAACCTTTGGAGAAGGTTAAGAAAAGGAGATTGTTCAGATTCCAGAAGGGGTTCCTCAGCTTCTTTAATCTCCTTATTATCTTAGTCTATGGAACTAATACCTTTAAGACTAGAAAGCCTTGTTTTGATAGTAAGAAGATCCTTCTCATAAGTTTGACTAAATAATTTTAATTGTTTAATTTCTGTTTTTAGAAATTTAATTTCTTTATGTGAATCCTGGATAGTTATGGATTTATCATAACTTTCATCGATGCGATTTAATACTACTTACAGACTGTAATTCTGATTAGGAGTAGAGATAACATTATTAGTTTTTGATGTTGTTGCAGTCTGATTCAACAAAAATTCAAGAAATTTTCGTGTAGCAGTCGAATCTGGAATATGCTCAATAATGTCAAGCATATCCTAGTTGTTACTAGTAAGAACATTTAAACTATTCATTTCACAAATGGCTTTTCAATAATTACTAGAACCCTTGTCTTGGGTAATTTTATTCATATAACAATTACCTTTACAATTAGATCTGGGTTTAGATTTTACAGACGATGGTTCAGATGAAGAAGTAGTAAAATCTTCTTCAAAAGGTGACTCAGATTTAGTCTCAGAGGAATTAATTAATAATTTACTTAATTATAATCTTAAGCCTTCATCTTGAAGTTCATTTTACTTCTTCTTAGTGGAACATTTGTTAGCATAATGATCAATTTTGCTACATTTGTAACAGCGAGCATCATATCGAGATTTTCTTTTTTCTGATGATGATGTTCATTTCTAATATTTTCCTTTGGAGGAAACTTTGGGTTTAGATTTAGAAGTATATTTCTTTTTTCGTTTATACTTTTTAGATCTATTGTCAAGATGAAAAGAATGTTTATATTTTCTTCTTTTCGAATTGTGAACAGGTAAATCATAGGCAAATTGTTGACAAAATACTCCAATTTCTTATTTACTGGTGAGGTTCTGCTTTTTCAGAAGGTATTGTAATTTGATATCATTATAAATACCAAAATCCACCTAGGTACAGACACTGATGATATATCCGTAAGTGTACTGATTATACTGTATGGAATGACCATCATATTGGTCTTTTTAGTTTTTGTCGAACTTTTTCGACAACAAAAGTAGGTAAGCTATCAATAAATTTAGCTTTTCAATGTTCAGCATTTACATCTTTGCGTTGCATAATGCAAGTTAAGAGAACATCCTTATACCACCTAAAGTGCGTTAAGGAAGGACATTTGAAATTTTGGTGTAGTTCTCAACTCCTCTCATATCTTATTTGGTATCAGAGCCAGCTGGCAGGTATAACCTGCTAAGTATTTGTATACTTATATGACTCAAGTGTTTTCTTTTTAAATACTTGTCGATTATGTAATATTGTTGTTATGATCTTTTTTGTTATGGTTTGGTTATGGGATGTCACCCAAGTCGCGTCGGCTAGGTTGTAAGGCCAACCAAGAATATAGGCAAACTAAGGATACCTATAAATCGTTGATAGACATGTAACCAAAACATGACTAAAAGGATCATAACCTACATAATATTGTTCAAAGAAGTTTGGGAAATAGATACATACTTTTGACATATAATTATATTTTTCCATTAGGCTATCTCGTTTTAAACTTGATAAATCTATAAATAAAAATTGCTAAAATTGTTCAGTATTCACAAAACCCCCCAACTTAATAAATGGATCATACCTTCTGTAGAATCAAAGATGATTTACAAGGTAGGACTATTTGACTTCAAAAGTCAAAAAGTAGTAAAAACACTTTAGCATTCTATTTGTTTAGATAATCAAGAATAAATTCTTCAATTTATTAGTTTAAGAGACATACAAGTCTATTTGCATAAATATCAATATTTACATATTGGCTTAATTTAAATCGCTCTTAAACCACTAACTCTTTTAGGGTTTAACGATAGCATTAATGCAACTTTAAGAGATGATAGATATAATAATTTTGTTTCATCTCTTATGGGTGTTGCTCAGACGAGTCTATATCATAGATTAGTCTACTTTAATGTTTATCCGAATTTAAATTTATCGTTATCATATGTAAATTTTGTTGTTGTTGTAACTTTAAATTTATAAACATATGGTTATGATTTTCTCCCTAGATCAGAAACCATAGCTGTAATTTATCGTATACATTATAAAGTTATGAATACTTTATGTTCGAATGCTGTTTTACGCAGACCCTAGCAAATTCACAGTGATTGAAAGTAACTTTTTAACTATGCAAATTGTCAGACCACGTTTAATCCAATAGGATGAAATTAAGTTTTCCATAAAATGGACCATTCCTAAAGTTGTAATGCCTGGACCTTTTTTTGACAGTAATGTTGATCAAATTGTTCAGAATGCATCAAGAGATATTGAAATTTCTTTTGCAACAAGTCTAAGTAATCCCTTAACTAGAAGCTCTTCTTCTTGACGACCTCCTAGTTATCGTATTTTATATCCTCTGTCAAGTAAACTTTCAAATTATGAATCTACTACATCATAATTACCTGATGAAATGACTATTATATCAAACTTACGTCAGAAATCTAGATCAACACTTGAATTTGTTTCAACAAGACTTAGGATGTCAGAACGACAAATTCCTCATCGAATTTATTCTTCACCATCTGAAAATGTGCCCCAACGCACATCACCAACTGTCTCAGAATTGAGTTTTCATATGTAAATCTTTATAGATTTTACATCAAACTCTTTTCTCTGATAAATCATCAGTAAAGAATTCCAATGTCCAACTCATACCGAGTTCAAGCAATGGTTTTTTTCCACCTTTAATGACGGACAAAAAACCATCATTAAAAACAATTTTTATCAAGACCTTGAACAAAAGCATAAAGCTATTTTTTTTAAACAATGGTTTGATCAATGATCGAAGCAGGAGAACCATATTGCAATAATTTCTAATTACAAAAGTGTGAACTAAAATTGATTGTAACGACCCGATTCGGACCCTAGTTGTAACAATCTAGTTGATAATGTCCTGTATAAAGACCCAGCTTAAACCCTTGTATTAGTAACGGATAGCCCACGAGGCCATAGAGCACGAAAATTGTTCAAAACTCTAATAACTCAACCCAAAACCCTAATTCGATCTAGAAACCCTAAAAAAGTTCAAAACTCAAGTAACAAAACCTTAACACCCGGAGAACCTCCCAATATTCTAAATTAATTAAATAACATTAACTATAAGATTAAAAATAAAAAATTCTTATGATAAGAGTAAAATGACCAATTTTCTCCTAGTACAGCAAAAAGTCTAAAAAATCTAGATTTTGACACATGCACACCCTAAATCAAGAATTTAAGTACAATTAAATATCAAAAGACAAAATAACATCAAAAATAATGAAAATACCCCTTAGTGGCCAACCACCTTGAGAGTTGTGCAAAAAGTAGCGTTTTGCTTTTCTGTAAGCTTAAAAAGATGAGAATGATATTCGATCAAGTATTATGATGATCCAGCACTTGGTGAACAAGTAATATACATAAAAATATGGCATTATAGGCTAACAAAATCAAACAAATTATTCTTGAAGTTCATACACACTAAAATAAGTCAAAAAGCCCTATATTGTCAAACTAGCTTAATTTGACTTAAAAGACTATATCTATTGAATCAATTACTATGAAAACTATGATAATTCATGAAAATACTAAATTTATCATAAAAATACTAAAATAATGAGTTTCAATATGAAAAAACAGCAAAATAATACATCAAATTAAATTTTAAAGCATTTTCTTGCACAAACGGGCATGCAAACCAATGCAAAATTCCATGATTGATTGAGATCAGATTTTTTGTCTCCCAAACTAACCCCCAGCTGTATTCCCTTCACTTGGTATGATATGTTCCCTCAAAACTAGCACGAAATTAAATGAACCTATCTGAAGTGGAAGAAAAAGGAGAAAAAGAACTTATATCTCATCATGGTGTTCCCTAGTCTTTACCTAACAAGATAAAAAGAACATACACGCATTAGATATAATTACCACCAGGCTTATAACACATGGTTCCAAAACCATAAACATGAAAATCATTGTATGATCCAAAAAGAAACAAAAAAAAGATTAAAAAGATCTTTTGCACCTTCGGCTCCTCCAGATCAAGCTGTTAATCAAAAGCGCACAAAAGATATTTTTCACAAATCTCACAACGTGAGCCAAAACCCAGAAAAAAATAGACTAGCATGTGATAAGAGTAAAGCATGCTAAGAGAATAAGATGCATACCCTGACTCACACTAGCCTCAAAAATGATTTTATAATAACCACATGCAACACATGCACTTTATGGGCTTTCGCTGCTGGACCACAATCTGTCCCTCATTATGCAAATCTTTACGGGCTTTCACCGCAGGACGTATGATTGCCCCTCGTTATGCAAACGAAAATCTTCACGGGCTTTCACCGTAGGACGTACGATAGCCCCTTTGTTATGCAGATGCAAATCTTCATGGGCTTTCACCACATGACGTATGATCGCCCCTCGTTATGCAGATGCTAACCTTCATAATCTTTCACCGCAGGACGTATGATCACCCCTCATTATGCTGATGTAAATCTTCACGTTTGTACGCACATGACCATGCACAAACATCAAAACAAATATCGACATCATCCATCTAATCATGGAGACCAACCAACGTTAAAACAAACATCTACCCCACGGGTTAGCTCCAGACCTCCTGATTTAGGTTTTCACAACCAATACATAAATCATTCAGATTTCCAAAACCTGCCTTTTGAAAACCACAAATACATACAAGTTCAACAACTTTGAAAGTAAACCATAAAAATTCTTTAAAAATCTTTTGTCCAACCAAACATGGTTTAAGAACATGAATTAACCATACATGCATTTTAAAACAGTAAAATTGTATAAAATTCCATGTGGCACCCTTTTAAAACATGGGAATCTAGAATCCTACCTCATAGAGTAACAAACTTGAAGCTTTACCAATCGGCAAAAAATTAAAGTCGCCAAAACACGATTTTGTTTGGATATACGTGAAGCCCACGGCAAGAACATCAAGGATCCACCCTCTAACCACCAAAATTCGAGCGCCCGAACACACCGAAAGCCTAGAGATAGGGCATAGCTTTTGGTTTAGGATTTGAGAAGAGAGAAGAGGAAGCTTACAAGACAAGCTATTCACAAAACCCAAGCAATTTGCTGCCTTTTAAAGCAGTCTGCTCCAACAAACCGATCGATCGGTCTTTTGACCGCGCAATCGGTTCCCCCATTCCACTACACTATTGTCCCAACTTCAAACAAGCATATCTCCTTCATTCGAACTCCATATAGGGTCATTCTTGTGCTCAAACGAAAGCCCCAGAGTCTACTTTCCAATTGTTCAAACCTCGTACCGGAGTTCATCTTGTACAAAAAGTTATGACCAAATTAGAAAAAGTATGTCACTTTTCTTTACACACTTTTCACATATTTTTATCTGAACATCCCTTAGAACCTCATTTTCTCTCTCTGAACATATCTTTCATGCATATTCAAGCTCAAAATACTCACCCAAAACATCACTAGGATCAAGTTTTAATTCCTACTCCATCAAAACTTAAATCATTTTTAAAATAAAATGGGTCGGGGCCTCACACAAGTCATGTAAGATGCTGTTTTTACTTTAGTACAAACTATCTTAGTACATTCATCTACAAAGACATGAGAGGAGTCGAGAACTACTTCAAAATCTCATATGTCCTTCCTTAAGACACTTCAAATGGTATAAGGATGTTTTCTTAATATATATATATATATTTATATCTTTAGAAATTCTCTAATTAAAATTATATAATCGAGACATCAATATATAGTTTTTGGTATGGGATGGGGCAATAAAAGTCTTAACAATATAAAAAAAAGGTAGTAGGTGTTGAGATTAGGCGATAAAGGTTTTAACTGAAAACTAGCTTCGAAGTCTTTTTTTTTTTGCGTTTTTAGTTAAAAAACTAAATTGGCTTTAAAGTAAGTTGTTTAGTAACTTAGCTTTTAAGTTAGCTGCCACGCCCCAAACTTCGGGTCACATGAAATACCCACAAACAATCATACATAACACCTAACCCAATGTTTTAGTCTCAAGATAAAAGTATACATGCATTTAATATATAGCCCATAGGCTTACAACACGTGGTTCTAACACCGAAAGCAAGTAAACATACATGGTCAAAAAAGAAACGAAAGGAAGATTACAAATCTTAAGTCCCTCTAGCACCACCGAATCAACCTGCGTGACCGGTACCTGAAAAATATTTCAAATCCCACACCGTGAGCCAGAGATCAACAGAAACTAGACAAACATGAAATAAAGGCTAAACATGCTAGGAAAACAATTTGAGATTTTTGACTCATACGAGCCTTAAAAACGATTTTATATCATAATTCATACAAGTCTCAGAAGAAAACATTTGGAAAACGATTTTATCTCATGGCTCACACGAGCCCCAAAAGAATAGTTTGTAATTAATATATATATTACAATGCTTTACATGCAAAGATCAACTCTCACGAGCCCCACATGCAACACAGATATAACCACTGACTCCCACGAGCCCTACATGTAACACAGATACAACCACTGACTTCCACAAGCCCCACATGCAACAATTCTAAAATATCACGATGATATACACCCAACACAATGTTTTCTCAGACTTTCATCGACGGACCACAATTCCAACTAATACATTTTCTCGGGCTTTCACCAAAGGACCACAGTCCCATCTAATACACTTTTTCGGGCTTTCATCAAAGCACGGCAGTCCCATCTACACTATTAACCAGAATTAACATTTGCAACACACACAACACACACGTCTTTACGAATTTTCACTATAGGACCATATACGCCCCTCATTATGCATCTTTAAAACCAGAGTTTTAATGCTCAAAACATCTTCACGGGTTCTCACTATAGAACTATAAACGCCACTCATTATGCATTGTTAACTGGAGTTAACAAATACCACCTATGCAAGGCATGCAGAAGTAAAACCAGAATTTATATAAATACAACCATGTACTCACGCCACGTCTTACAAAACCACGTCACATGCTATACATGCGACGCATCCTACTTATGCCACTCATGCAACGCATGCATAAATAAAATCAGAGCTTTAAATATACTAAAACCACATATCTGTCCTGCAATATGCATAAATAAACTAGGGTTTTAAATGCACAATCACGTATAAAAACTACGTATCACATAATGACGCCACATAATCCATCATGACATCATATGCCACACACCCGATACGACATCACATGCCACACAACTTGACATCCACTCACCCGGACTACTAACAACCAACAAAACAAAACCTAACCCCAATGCCAACTCCAAATCTCCTACAAATTGGTTTTCATAAATGTTTTCACAAAAACACTGACTTTTCCCAAAACCCCATCTTCTAGAAAAAATAACATCGGACCCAACACGTCCCGCACCCAACGATGAACAAACACCACGCATCTAACCATGTACGTCACCCCCGAGGACGACAACAAGCCCTAAACGACCCCAGAGACCACAACACGACCAACCTTAACAAGAAATTAAACCCCAAGGAATAACAAATTTGATAAAAAGGTTCAATAAGGATGAAAAATAATCTTTCCCAAGACATTTAGCCAAAAATGGATGAAAAATGGTTAAAAAAACTTAACATGCCCTCACTTTTTTGGTCAGAACTTTTTATACAAAAATTATTTTCTTATGAGAGTGGTGTCATTGGAAAGAAGACTTCTAGGGCTTTAGTTTGAGTAAAAGAGCAACCCCATTCGAGGTCCAAATGAGAGAGATATGATCAAAAGAAGTTGTCCCTGCGCAACGGGTCCGCTCGAGTGGACATCGAGCGCTCGAGCATGCAGGCACCAGAGAAAAATCCAAATTTTCCCCTGTTTTGAGTTCCAAGCCCCAAAATACTTTCTCTTCACAATTATACTTCAAATTTCTATTTTCAAACCCAAATCGAAGCATCCAAACTCCCTTTCGGCACCCTCGGACAAACACAAGCCCAAAACTACCACAAAACCTCGAAAGAAATACTCAAAACCTGATTTCATCAAATCAAAATCAACCAAAAATGGTTTTGAACCAATACCCAATTTTGAAACATAAATCGATTTTTTATACATTTTTAACTGGTATAAAAAAACATGATTATACGTAGCACCCTTACAAGACATAAGAGTCTAGGATCCTACCTCGGTGAGTTAAAAACTCAACGCCTCGATTCACATGCAAAGTAGAACCTTTGTCATAACGAAATTTTGTTCGGATTAATGCGTAGCCCACCACGAGGATACTAAAGATCTTCTATTTGATCGTCGAAAATCGAGCTCCGGGCTCCCAAAAAGTTAGAGAGAAGGCATAGCTTTTTAGGATTTCAAAATGGTTGAGAGAGAAAATATCTTCGAAAATATCTAGAGCGAGATATTTATAGGCCACAAAAATATCTTTTTTTTAAAATTCGCATCACAACGCCCAACGGCCCTAGAAACCAACCCCACATGCATATCTATGCCAGAATATGCATATAAACACATATAAACATGCTGTATTGAAAACAATAAACAACGCATCGACAAACGCCGAAAAAAAATAGATCAAGATCTCACACTAGCTTTTTTGAAATTAATTGTTTGGGTAAAAAGTAAATTTTATTAAAAGTGGACAATTTTACTCTTCTATATATATGATATTAACAATTATATGTAGTTGATAGTAATAGTAAATAAGTTATGAATAAAGAGTATTATTGTATTTTAAAATTAGTGGGAGTTTAACTATAATATTATAGAAGTTTATGTTTTAATTTGACTTTTTAACTTTTTAGATTTGTTGCTTTTTTGCCAAATAGACAACCTTGGCTTTTTAGTATTTTTAGCTAAAAAACTAAATAGCCAAGTTTGTCAATCAAAGCCTAAGGCTGTATTTGTCACGCCCCAAACTCTGGGTCACGTGAAACGCTCACAAGCAACCAAACATAACACACAACCTGAGAATACACTATCAATATAAAATATACATGCATTGTATATAATCACCAGCCGGCTTACATTACACGGTTCCAACACTAGAAAAATATGTAAACGTACATGATACAGAAAGAATAATAAGGAAGATTATAGATCTTTCACCTCTCCAACAACCCCGAATCAACTTGCGTGACCGGTACCTAAAAAATATTTCAAATCGCACACTGTGAGCCAAAGCTTACAAGAAACTAGACAGCACAGGAAGTATAAACTAAACATGCTAAGAAAATGAGGTGCAGTTTTTGACTCTTTCAAGCCATTAAAACAATTTTTCCAAGCTACAGGAAAGCGAGGATAAGAACCATATTTTTTACTCATAAGAGCCATGAAAACGGTTTTTATGTCACAACTAACACGAGTCGTAACAACAATTTAAAATTGATTTTATCCGTCCCATAATGCATTACATACAATCTATGTATCTTCTCGGACTTTTACCGAGGGACCACAAACCCCGTCTAATACACCTTCTCTACTCCTCCCCGAAGGACCACAGCCCCAACAAACGCATCTTCTCGGCTTCTCGCCGAAGGACCTCAGCCCCAAGAAATGCATCGTACTGCCAGCCAGAGCTAACATTCACAGAATCACATGTTCATCTATCTCATCCCATACAAAAATGCATAACTAAACCAGGGTTTTAAATGCATAATTCCACGTACTAATATTACGTTTCACATAACCACGTTATACATAATGACATCAATGCCATGCAATTTATCTACACAATCCGTGCATAAAAAAACTAGAGTTATAAATACACATAGCCATGTATAACTTCACATCATGACGCCACCCGTCACATAGCCTGGCATCCACTCACATGGATAACAAACAACCCACAGAACCAAAACCTAACCCGAAGGCCAACACCGTTTAAGTGCTCAAGCGCTTAACCACCGCTCGAGCAGTCCCCTACTGACATATATCTCTACCACACCACTACTAGAGCACTCGACCACCGCTCGAGCAATCATCCCTGGGTGAAAAACCAAACAAAGAAATGAAACCGAGTCTCACACTCGCCCAAAGGCCAACTCCAAATCTCTTACAAAACGGTTTTCACCAAAACTCCATCTTTTCCCAAAACCCCCTTTTTAGGAAAAGAACCACGAGCCCAAACATGCCCCGCACCCAACTATGTACAAACACCGCCCACACACACGTGCACTAACGCCACACTAGAACAATCCACGTCATCCCCGAGGATGACAATAAACAACAGACCACTACGGCCCCGCCACAACCAATCAAAACAAAAAATGACTAATACCCCTCTTCATGATTTTAGCCAATAGAACCCGATAATTCCATTGACTAAGAGCCACTAGAGGAGAGCCAGTCACAAACACATCATAACCCAGCCAACAAATGGCCAGCACGGCCAACACGAACCCCCACATGCCCAACACGGTGAACACGAACTCCCATACGCCCAACACGATAAACACGAACCCACGCATGCCCAACACGGCAAACACGGACTCCCACAAGCCCATGGAAACACCAAAATGCCTCAAGAAAGAAGGAATTTGATAAAAAGGGCCAACAATTATGAAAAATAACCTTTTCCCAAACATTCGGCCAAAAACGGGTGAAAAACGGTTGAGAAATTTTGACATGCCCTCACTCTTTTGGTTATAACTTTTTTCACAAAAAGAATTTTATTGTGAGAGAGGTGTCATTGGAAAGAAGACTTTCGGAGATTTAATTTGGGTACAAGAATGATCTAATTCCAAGTTTGAATGATGGAGATATGATCAAAAGAAAATAACCCTGCCAGCTAGTCCGCTCGAGCGGACATCGGGCGCTCGAGCGCGTAAGCACCCGAGAAAAATCCAGATTTTCCCCTATTTTTGATTTCCAACCCCCAAACTCTCAAACACTCACTATGATGCTTCAAAACACACATAAACCTACCAATTCACATATTATCGACACCCATGGACATACCCGAGCCCAAAACATCAAGAACCACCGAACAAAAAACCTCAAAATCCAGTTCCATCCAACCGAAACAACACAAAACCCCCTTCTAAACCAAAAACCCAGTTGTTTTGAAACATAAATCAACTTTTCATGTTATTTTTTAATCGATAAAAGCACACACGATTACACATAGCACCCTTATAAGACATGAGAGTCTAGGATTCTATCTTGTTGAGTCAAAAACTTGACGCCTCGATTCACGTGCAAAACTGAACTTTGTCGAAATAAAATTCTGTTCGGATGAACGTGTAGCCCACCGTGCCAAAAGTAAGGATCCGCTATTGGATCGTCGAAAATTGAGCCCCGGGCCCCCGAGAAGTTAGAGAGAAGGTAAAGAGAAAAAAAATTAACTGAGAAGTTTTAAAAATATATTTTGAAAATATGTAACGCGAGATATTTATTGTGACGCTCCGTCCTCCGGGCACGTCGGGACATAATGAATATAAATAAAGAGATATTCTAGCCTATCATGCCCCAAACTCAGGGCCACGAAAAACACCACAAACAATCATACATGATACCCAACCCAAGAATACACTCTCAAAATGAAACATGCATGCATTGTATATAAACGCCAAACGGCAACATTACACAGCAACATTACACGGCTCCAATACCCATAAACATGTTATGAACATACATGTAACAAAACTAGCAAAAGGGAAGACTATAGCTCTTCCACCTCTCCAGCACCTCCTGATCAACCAGCGTAATCGATACCTGGAGAAAAACAAATCCCACACCATGAGCCAAAGCTCAGCAGATTCTAAACGACATAAAAAGTATAAGCTAAACATGCTCAATAAACAGAGTGCAGTTTTCGACTATCTTTCAAGCCAATAAAACAATTTGAAAATCGTTTTAGATCACAACTCACCAAAGCCAGAAAACCATTTTCACAAGCAAGGGAAAGCGAGGATAAAAACCATTTGTCGACTCATTAGAGCCCTGAAAATGACTCAAGTTTTACGACTCTCGTAGGCCGTTAATACAGTATTTCGACTCCCGTAGGCCGATAATACAATTTTTTTAAGAAAATTGGTCTATCTATCCCAAAATGCAATACATGCAATCCATGAACACGTGCTTCTTCAGGACCTCGTTTCAGCCTTCAGATATCGAACACACGCCCACACCCGTGCCTCATTAGGATCTCGTTTCAATCCGTCAGATATCGCACATACACACCAGTGCCTCATCAGGATCTCGTTTCAATTCGTCAGATATCGCACACACACACCCATGCCTCATCAGGATCTCATTTCAATCCATCAGATATCGCACACACCAGCTTTCGCAGCCTACCTCATACGTCGACTTTCACAGCCTACCTCATACACCCACACACGCACACGTGCATCATCAACCAGGATTTACATCTACTGGATCACATATTCATC
>JAOTRH010008004.1:6936-23508 GCA_034768845.1 Heliamphora exappendiculata
TTTTAAAAAAAAACTAGGCTAAACACACTCTTAATAACCTTTTAGTGACTCTTTTTGACCGTTATAATTTTTAGATTCATCTCCTAAGGAGAAACAAAAAGAAATTATTAAAATCAATAAAGTGCTAATAATGGAGGTAAAGAAAAAGAAAAACTGCTAACCCAAAAAAAAAAGGGGGTGCAAACGCAGGCTAATAAAGTAACAAGGGCTCTTTGGGCCAAGAGAAATGGACATATTTTTCAAATTCTTTTTGTTATAAAAAACTTAAAACTAATTTCTATATATCAAAATCAATTTAAAAAGTTTAAATAGGACATAAAAATTACTTAATGAACTTTTTAATGACTCTTTTGACAATTATACCTTTTAGATTCATTTAAACGTAGGGATAAACTAAAATGAAGAAAGTGCCAAGTAATGGAGGAAAAAAACTGCTAATACCAGGGAAAAAAGAAGAAGGCAAACGCAGGATAATAAGGGTCCTTGGGGGCTTAGATGGCAATTTTTTCCACTCCTATTCTCTCTTCTCTCTCTCTCTTTGTAGAGCAAATATTTAATGCTATGGGAGGAACTTTAGATGGTGTTCTAATTTTATAATTATTAGTGTTTAGTGAAATTTATTATTTTTTTATTATTACTTTATTTAATATGTCGAAAATATGTCATTTAGTGATTTGAATGAACTATTGCTCCAAGAATATTGAATAATTATTTGTCTTTGTATAGATTTTTTTTACCCCAGTTAAATAACGGATAGGAATGGTATTTTTATTTTTTGTTCTGTTTTCTCCCGTTCTGTATTTGATTAGATAAATTAAATATATTTTACACGTAAACATATATATAATTTTTAAAAATATTATACTAGGATTAAAATATAAAAATATAATACTTATTTTGTATTTTTTACATCTATTTTTTAAAATTATAATTATTGATCAATATTTTATCATATCATTATTATTAGTATTAGATTTTTTTTTAAAAAATAAGAAATATTATCCGTTATAGCCTTGTTCTCGTGGCGTCCTCTCCACTCTCTTAATTAGTTTTTTTTTAAAAAAATAAAAAATATTATCCGTTATAGCTTCGTTCTCGTAGTGTCCTCACCACTCCCTCAATTATTTTTTTCCAACGCGTCGGAATAATAAACAGAATAAGAATGGGAGAACAAACCGCGTCATTGCAATTCGTACTTGTGTTTGTTTGTCCACAACAGCGAAAACTACATAATATTTTATTTAGAAAATCCAAGTACCAAACACGCCCTTATAGAGCTGAAATAAGTCACAACCACGGACCACCTCCAAGAAACGGAGGAATTTATTAAAGATTTAATCGAATTCTGTGAATTCAAGTTTTGAGACGAAAGGTACAAAGCTACTCTCCATCGGAAAGTTTGGGTGGTCCGCCGGCGTCGCAGGGCTTTGTGCAGATGCACTGTCGGCGCACCCCTTCGCACTTGCCGGTTAAGAAACCTTCGTCCTCGCAGATCGACGCGCAGTTCCGGTCGGTGACGCACACGTATCTGAACTTCGTGCTCGGTGCGGTGCAAACCGCCGCTTCTGTGTGCATCGCTGTCTCCCCCGGCCACGGCCCCACCCCACCACAACATTGCAAACGCCCATGGAAAAACACAAACAAAAAGAATGCTAGTTAAAAAAAGGTTGGAAGGAATTCTTTTTACCAACAAATTTTAATTATCGTTACATTTGTTTCCACGAAAAAATTATATATTTATATATATATATATATTTTTTTTTTATGTTTGGTATGACTTAAGTTAAAAATCAACAAAAAAAAAGATATTTTCAAACTTAACAAAAATAAATTAATTTTAGTGAAAAAATATGAGGTGTATGTAGTATTGTTATAATAAAAATTGAATTATTTGGAATGATGCACTTTTTGGCTTCCGTCGTTTGCTTGAGATGTGAACAAACGTTTTTATTTTTTGTTAACATATCTAATGTGTGTTCTAAACATTTTTTTTTTTTTTTACTTTTAAACTTATGATTTAGATATGTCAATTGTTTTTCTAATATTTTAGAAGACAGTTTTTTTTCTTCTGAATATTATTGTCATTTTATACAATGACTTTAAATTTGTCTAAGATGGGAAATATGCTTTTCTCTTAAAAAGGAAGAAAAAAATTAATGAGATTTTTTCTTATACCAAACAGTCCAGTGATCTAAAAGTGGGACTTAATTTTTAAAAAATCACAAAAAAAACAGGATCCAAATGGAGCCTTGGACTAAAATGGTCCTAATGTCATAATCAAAATATGGGTAAGAAAGACCAGCTTAAAAACGTTTGCCAAACGAGGTGTAAGGAATATATCAGAGAGAGAGAGAGAGAGAGATTTACAAGAAGCCAAGAGGAGTAGGAAAACGACCCCTGAGAATTTCATGTCCATGCTTTACTCCAAATATCTTCTCAAAATTATGTTTTGGTTAGAAACACAATAGCTACCCATTTGGGATTTTATAGTAATACCATGGAAATTGAGAGTAAATAAGGAGTTGGGCAAAGCATGCAATCTTTACAAAGTGGGCTTAATGTGGAAGGAGAAAATTTTATGTTCTTTTGTTTTAGTGAATTGAAAGTCGTTAAGTTATGTGAGAATTTCCAAATACAAGCATTGATATTTTTATTGAATATGTCTTTGAGTTTTTTTTGTGTTTCGAGATTCTCATATAATTTAACAAATTTCAATGCAGTGTATTGTTCAAAAATATTTTTTAAGATACAAAAGTCTAAGTAATTTAAACTTTGCAAATCTCAAAAATAAAATAAGCTTAATATATTGATACTATTATTTTCACAAAAACTTGTAAATAAAGAAATTATTTTGAAACCATTGTTGTGTGTAATATTTTAAAAAAAATTTAAAATCTTTTTATGCAAACATTAAATAGAGTAAGTGGATTGGAAGTAGGCTTAAAAGTGTAATCACCCATTGAGTATTCAAATATTTGGGTTAATTGTTCAAGCATCTGGGCCTTGTTTGGCAACTAATTTAAAAGTAAATTTTTTTTGCTTTTTAATATTTTTAACTAAAAAGTTAAATTTAATTAATTGGTTCAAAGTAGGTTACTTGGTAACTTAACTTGTAAATTAATTTTTTTGAAGTTGATTATTTGAGTAAAAAGTTAGCTTTTTGTTTTTTGTTAAAATTTGATAATTTTACCCTTTTATATATTTGATATTAACAATTATATGTATTTGATAGTAATGACAAATAAGTTATGAATGAGAGGTATTACTGTATTTTAAATTTAGTTAGAGTTTGAATAGAATATTTTAGGAATTTGTGTTTTGATTTGATTTTTTAACTTTTTAGTTTTTTGATTTTTTTGCCAAATGGACCATGTTAATTTTTTTTTGCGTTTTTAGCCCAAAAAAAAAATTCAAAAAACTAAAGTTTTCAAACGGACCCTTGGTTAAGTGCTTAAATATTTAGCTAGGATTAAGTTCAATACTAGAGTTAAATTGAATTTTTGCTAAATATAAATTATACACGTGTATAAACTTAAAAATTCACGGCGTTCAATATAAGACTCTAACCAACAAGTGGAGCCACCCCTATCTAAATGCATTGAGATAAAGGCATGTTTAATGCTTATCTCATTTTTCTCTTTCTCATTGGGTTCACAGATTGTTCTTATCTTTTTATGCATGTTTTATCTGCAATATAATTAATTACTATTGCATTTATTTCCTATATCTTACAGGTGAGTGCCCGTATAAGCACTTGTTAGTGGTGTTTGGAATTGTTGATATTAATATTTTATAAATTATAATTTATAGTTGAAATTATAAATACTTAGTAAAAATTGTACTTTATAATTAAAATATAACAAAAAGTAATAATAATTTGTAGCAAAAGTTGTGAGTGTTTAGAATAAATTATAACTTATAATTAAAATTAATAATAAAAAATTGAAAACTAGTAGCACTATTTTTGCCAAATATCCCAGCTATATATTATCTAAGGGATATGCATGAGTACAATAGAGAAGAATCAGAATAGTTAAAATGCAAATCGTCTTGAATTATTTGATACCCAAAAAAATAAAACAAAATAATAAATAAACAATTCCTTACTGACAAAAAGTCCCCTTGAATTCTTAATTTTACGAAGTTGTAAATGTTCACAATTTCTAGACTTGGGGATTGGTTTTGGGGGTCAAAGTTGATTCACCAACGGGGGCTCTTAAATGTAGCATGACATTTCATTGATTTCTCATTTAAGTTGTTTGAGAATGTACTGTTAATAGTTTATAAATTATAATTTGTAGTAAAAATTACGAGTGTTTGATAAATATTATAGTTTGTAATTGAAATAGAATAAAATGTAATTATAAATTGTAATAAAAATTATGAACATTTGAAGAAAAATTATAATTTATAACTAAAGTCAAAAATAAAAAACTAATAACTAGTAGCAGAAGCAATGCTAAACACCCCATTGTAGTAAAAAACATCAGTGCACAACTTATTTTTTAAAATATATAATATGCACTTATGAGGTTTTTATAGATAAAATTACCTATGTTTGTGATTAAAATCTTGATAAAATATCTGAAATGTCAAATTAAAAGTTGTGGGCTATAAATTATGTGAATTTTTATTATTTGTTTTTATGGTTAAATTTATAAATTTTTGTGGTTGAATAGACTCCTTTTAAAAAATATATAAAATTAATTATGTATTGTGTACAAGTATTTATGGTACCGATAAAAATGTATCCTTACTTTTCTGAGTTAAATCTGAATAAAAAGCAACCCCAAAGTATGTTCAAAGATTTGGATGAGTAGTGCTCAGATGCAACACAAGATCTTCAAAGGAAGTTGTTTGCATATTTCAAAATTTATGAGACTTCGTTAAAATCATAGAAGAAAATAATTTACAAAAGGCAAAAATAAAAAAATGAAAAATGAAAAAAATATAAGAGAACTATTTTTTGTAATTTATTCACTTTACAAGAAAGTTAATAAAAAACTAAATTTTTAACCTTTTTGCGATACACAATCCTGCCCTTTTTATAATACAACGTTTGTAAAGAAAATATTTCTTGCAAAAAAACTGTTACTGTCAAACTCACATTTTTCTCAAATAAACAAACACTCATGCAAGAAAATAAAAACAATTATTCTTTTTCTTTTCTTTTTTCCCCATCAATTGAACAAAATCTAAATGTAATCAGCAGAGGAAAAGGAAATTTGAGGACTGAGAATCCATCCCTTGCCACATTTTGGGGCTTTAAAATCAAGAAATAACAAGAAGAAGAAAATGTCAACAACATCCATAAAAAAATTAAAAAACATCATTGTTTGAAGCACAACCTGAACCATTGTACCCACATCATCTTATTTGGTTTATTCAACAAGATATTGAAATCTTCACTTGCAGCTTCAATGGTCACAAGGAGAGGCCTCTCACCTTAGTCCTTACACAATATACTAAGCACACATATTCAATTCAAACCAAACAAAGCAATGTAATATAGTTCATGACATTGAAATTATTGGGAAGCAACATAGCAATCCAACCATTAAACCTAGGTGCAAACTTCAATTTGCACTGGTTGATCATCATCACAACGGAACAACATGACCTAATTAAAGACACAGACATCTCATTGCTTCTTGGCATGCCTCAAGTAGAAAGTTTTGATCCTCTCGAGGCTGTCTTCGAGCAATGACGGCTCAATTGCAAAAGTTATGCGGAGCCAATTTTTCAATCCCATGGCAAAACCTGCAACAAATGTTATCAGTGTCAACCAATGCTAACTCAGCGAGCTTCAAAATACCAGCATCTTTACGAACAATTAGGTCATTACATGCAATACGTTATATTCTTGGTATTGGAAGGTTTGTCAAGAAAAATTTGAAAGTATCTCAGTAGAGAAAAACACCCAAAAATAGGTAAAGAAATTTTCCAAAAGTTCTAAATGGCTCAATTTTATACAGAATGGCCCCGATTAGCAACATATGTGATGCCATGATAATTTTTATTGCATTTGGCACGAAACCCTAGAAATGTAAGCATAACTATGATGTATGCATGTTACAAACCTTTGGGTAAAACTCACCCCTAAAACTCGATTTATAAGAGGAAGGTGCCCAAATGGCTTATATACATGCACACATGGAGTCTTATTTTAATTGATGCGGGACAGGATCGGAACAACGCATCAAGTATTACTAACTAATCATTTTACATGAAGTAGCATCACTGATGCACAAAAAGTTCATGTAAGTCATGTAAGCAAAAGATTCTAGCTAAAGCATATTATTTGAGATTAAACTATTTCCAAGGTAATATGCTTTGTCAACTCAGAAAGAAGCAACCATAGCAATGCTGCACTGGGGAACCAACCTAGTAGAACATGGAACTTGTTCGAAGGCAGCTATTTGAATGGGAGAAAGATAGTTTGGCCGCTATGCTTTCAGTCTCGGGAAACTCTCATTGACTGCGACAAATAGGACTGTATCAAGTGGAAAGTTGACAGTGGAGGCAAGTTTTCAATCAGATCTTTCTGCAGGATCTATGAATCACAAAATGGGGATAAGCAAAGCATTTGAGAAGAGGATGTGGAAAACTTTTTTTCCACCCAAAGTTCAAACCTTCGATTGGTTAGCTGTAATGGTAATTTACCAACCAAGGATTTCCTGCTAAATAGAAATATCTTGTCAGATACTTCCAGTATTATGTGTGATTTTTTGTCAATTGAGAGAGAATCTGTCAATCGCTTGTCTCTACTTCGTGATAGGAGTTGGCTTATTCGGGGGGAGATATCTTACAGTGGTGGGGGTTGAGTTGGGCTTGTCCTGCAAGTGTGCAATATTTGCTGGAATGGTGGATGGGGATGGGGATGGGGTATAGGAACCAGAAGAAGATTATATGAGATTGCATGTTGTATGCAGTATTGTGGTCCTTATGGTTGATGAGGAATGAGGTAATTTTTAACCAGAAGGAAATAGCTCGAGAGCAGGTGACAGAGCTTGCAAAACTCATAGCCTCATTTTGGGTTAAAACCGTACAAAGATGATTTTGCCTTCACTATTGGTGATTTTTTTGTTTAGGATTGAGGATGTTAGATGCCTAAAGTTTGGTAGAAGGAAAAGAGATTGTTAGTGAATATGACAGTCCATACAAACATACATGAAGATGGTTTAGTGCCTATTTTGTCGTTTGCACCCAAACCTATTTTTTTCTTTGTTTTTACTGGATTCCTTTCAGTGGCCGGTATCTTTCCATCCTTTGTTTTGTCTTTTGTTTTAGTATGTTTGAAGCATCTTTCTTGGTCAAAGGCTGTGATATGCTATTCATACTACAGTTGTATTACTCCTCTTACATATCAATAGATGTTTCCTTTGGCTGACCAACAAAAAAAAAAGGAGATGAATAACTTGCACACAAAAAAGTAACTCAGTATTTGTCAGTTTGAGTGTGTCGTAATTATTCTAGGCTTGGAAAGAAATAAGAAGAAAATTAACTTTTTGAAGAAAACTAAACAGATGGAGAAACAGACAGAACAAATAAATAAAAAATGAAATGAATGGGGCAATGTAATGAAGGGTTTCCATTTGAACAAAGCAAAAAATATATATAATAAACAGCTCAATTACCTGGCAGAACCACCACAGATTCCTCTTTAGCAAGCTTGGTACAGAAATCCATATCATCACTAATGCCTTCTAACAATGACAGGTTTAGCTTGACCTGGGACGAAGCCGTAATATATCAGTCAAAAATTAAGATATTCAACTATTTACTTAATACCGTGACAAGAATAACACAGTCTACCGATTACGAACCATTGTAAACATAGATCCTTCGGGTTTATGCGGGCAAGTAATGCAAGGGATCTCCTCAAGTCTATCGTAACAAATGTTTGCAGCTTCTCTGATTATATTTGTAGTCTTCAAGAAGAAATCCTCTGTTGTATTTTTGATAACTTCAATTACAGCTCCCTGATGCAAACACCACAATATTGTGTTTGTTCTTATCAATGTTATTGTTAGGTTATTATCATTAGTAAGTTGTTTTCATCACTAATAGTAGATTTTGCTTAAAAGGGAAGATTTTCAAAGGACATGATATAATGTCTAGGGCAAAGCAAATGATAAGAAAAGAAGGAACTTTTTATTTAGCGACAAGAAAGGATTTCATTCTTGTATAAAAAGGATTTTAAATATCAGCTCTTACGTATCGTATCGGGTACATGCCCTAAGGCAACACTTCCTGTCAGAGAAATAAAGAAACACACCTAGCCTTCAAAAATCAACTCTCACAACTTGTGAGGCTAGGAAGAAACAAGGAAAAACAACACATGCAACAAAGAATCCTAAAAATAATACATTCACCACTGTATCGGCCAACCATATCTGATGTTGATTGATACGTAATTGTATCACAGATATCGATACACATTTTGATACTGCAATCTAGAACCCAATATAATTCTATACAGAGGCACTAACTGGCATTAGATATGTTCATGAGTACTGAAAAGTGGATTACACCAAGCAGGTGTAACAACCACCAGAACATTTGTCCAACCCTTTGGTGCAGATTAGCCAATAGCTCTCTTTTTCTTCATCTGATCAATGCTATTAGCAAATTAGACACCATTAGCATAGATAATAAAAAACAACGGGGCGTGATCTATGCCGGTCTAAGTTTTCCTGGAAACCAAGAGAACATTTGTCCAACCCTTTGGTGGAGATTAGCCAATAACTCTCTTTTTCTTGATCTGATCAATGTTATTAGCAAATTAGACACCATTAGCATATGATCTATGCCGGTCTAAGTCTTCCTGGAAAACACCATTTAGTTTTCATTACCAACATAAAAGAAAGGGGAAAAAAACACTCATAAGAAGTTACAAGGAAAGATCTGTTTCGTGCATACATGTTCTGTAAGAGGTTTTCTGTTTATTTTCTGATCCTTCCACATAGACTAAAATCATCATGATTCATCATCATCTATGATATAATCGTTACTGTGATTAATACATCCATTTTTAATTTAAGTATGGACTAATTTTCTCTGATCAGTAATAAGAAGTCAAGTTCGCTGGAAGTGCATCTGATGAACTCTAAAAAAAATATTACACCGTTTATGATTAAATATGATCATCAGGAAAAAAAAAGGACATTAGTCACGTACCTGAACCAGAGTTGTAGGGTCAGCAGTGATATTTAGATAGCTCTTCAAGGACTCAACAATCTGAGATGAGAAAATAAAAATTTAAGCTTTCATCAATGTGTAACAATAGAAACATTGTCATGAATTTTGAAGACGTGTGCCTTGTACAGTATGCATCTTATATTTACATTGAAGTTCAAATAATTCCCCCTCCCCCAACCAAGCGTCAATATCCCACCCACTATTTAGAGGCTGTAAGCGATCTCTACAATAGACTGTCAATATCATATCTCGTGGGTTTTAAATATCAACAGTTATGTATTACGTATTGTATTATATCGCCGATACACAACAAGATTTTGGACTGTCCATACTAATATTTTGTAACACATTGGCTATTACTGTCTGATCTCAAGATAAGTGATCATATTATTGATACCGTATTCTTGCAATTTAAAACCCAGAATCCAAAGTCTGCTTTGAATGACTCGCGAAACTCAACTAAGTGCACCTTGCTTTACAATGAGTTCCAAAATTTTCTCTTGCATATGTTTCAATTTATTCTAGCAATAAAATGACCCTCTTTGTGATTTCCCTTTATCTAGACCCCTGTTTTAACAGGGGTTGAGGATTCTACATCAACAATCCAGTTTAGTATGGTGATTAGTGTATATCCAGATATCCATGTTCAACTAGCTGCTCAGGTAATCAGATGTTTCATAGAACAAAATGGTTCATATAAGAAACTATGGACTACACAAAAAATATGAGAGAGAGAGAGAGAGAGAGAGAGGAAACCCTAGATTTTTGAAGGATGCCATTGGGATCATTTGTCACTATCCAACCAAGGCGCCAACCTGGAATAACCCATCTCTTTGATACAGTACCAAGTGTAAGAACAGGCGTGATTGAGGCAAATACTCCCATTGGCACAAAAGGGTTACTCCCAAAAGCTAGATGGTCATAAGCTTCATCAGCAATCAATAATATCCCAAGCTTTCTTGCAGTCGCTGCGATCTGCAAAGGTTTCAATGAAGGAACAATCACCAACTTCATAGTTTAAACAAAAATCACAGAGACAAATGCATATATATTGTTGAAATCTTGCGTCCAACTTAAAAACTTAAAATATTAGTCGGACATGTCCCAACGTTATATTATGTTATCACTTATTTTATATTTCAAATAAAATAGGATAATGTAGCATCCCATCTCGTGCAGTTGCTTTTAAAGTTTGTCACATGCATTCTTCTTTTTTGGCCTATCATTGTATAGTATTTTTCGAGCTATTATGGCAAAGTGTCTTGTTTTTTAAATTTTTTAAAATAGATAAAATGAGTCACTCTATGATACCATCAAAAAATCACATAAAAATTTACATTATTAGGCAGAAAGATCCAAGCATTATATTAAATGATCACTCATTTCATACTAAGGTCTTAAATATCAACTATTACATATCTATGGGTCGATACAATTAGAATTGTTGACCTCGAATACCCATATCTATCAATGAATAAATCAGTTAATACTATTCGATGTTAACCGATACATGACTGTACCACCAATACTAATACCACAATTTATAACTCTATTCCATACCCAAGCAAAATGAAATTGAATAATATTCTAGCATATATATATCTTGGAGCTAATATATAATTCAATTATTTGAGTAAGATAAATTGATAACACAATTCACGTGAGTGCGCTAGAGTCTTGGTAATGTAAAAAGTCGTATCATAAAGTGAAAATTTATGTTAGTATATTTCAAAAATTTATATTAAGCCTCCAGAACTATGTGCATTCAATAGGTTTCGAATTGTGCGTGTAAAATACATAAATGTGTTAAATAGTGAACCTCACTTAGTATATTTTGAAAAGGGTAGGTGTCTTCAAAATGTACTTTGAAAATTGAAATTGTAAGTCACTCAATTGTACATTCTCATAAATTTTTTTTTAAAAGATTAACTTACATACGATTATGCCGTAAACTTGAAAATTACGAACTGCAAATGAGATTGTTGACAGAAAAAAAAATGTTAAACTCTCCTTCTCCTGCCTTCATAAATATCGTATGGATCGATACAATTAGAATTGTTGACCTCTAATACCCATATCTATCAATGAAAAAATCAGTTAATACTGTTCGATATTAATCGATACATGTCTGTACTACCAATACCAATACCACAATTTATAACTCTATTCCATACCAAGCAAAATGAAATTGAATAATATTCTAACATTTATATATCTTGGAGCTAATATATAATTCAATTATTTGAGTAAGATAAATTGATAACACAATTCACGTGAGTGCGCTAGAGTCTTGGTAGTGTAAAAAATCGTATCATAAAGTGAAAATTTGTGTTAGTATATTTAAAATATTTATATTAAGCATCCAGAACCGTTTGCATTCAATAGGTTTCAAAGTATGTGTGAAAAATACATGAATGTGTTAAATAGTGAATCTCTCTGAGTATATTTTGAAAAGGGTTAGTGTCTTCAAAATGTACTTTGAAAATTGAAATTGTAAGCCACTCAATTGTACATCCTCATAAGAATTTTTTTTTGGAGATTAACTTATATACGGTTGTCCCGTAAACTTGAATATTAGGAACTGCCAATGAAATTGTCAGACAGAAAAAAAAAAGTTAAACTCTCGTCCCCTGCCTTCATAAATAACTTTTCTGCCAATGAGGCCTTGGCTCCAACAATCTTAGGGCTCTAATTTTTTTAATTAAAATTTTATTTAAAATTTTTATATATTGACTTTTTATGAATGGCTTTTATGTTTAATTTATATTTTTATTATTATTTAATAAAGACTGAATAAATTAACAATATTATTCCTAAAAACAATATGCTAGATAAATTTAATTATTCAACTGTGATAAGTAATTTTGCTATAAGAAATATAAGAGGGTTATTATTGTTAATGCCCACATAACTCGGTAAAAAAAGAATTTTTTTTGAAATAGTTTAAGTACCAAATTTACAAAAAAAAAACTCAATCGAGTTTTTCTTATTTTTTAAATAATTCAACGGTGTACTCTAAAATAACCTATGATAAAAAGTAAGTAATATAATATGCACAAGTTCTGTTTGAATCTCAACAACAATAACACAATTCAAATATAAGTACTGGGTCATCCAAGCTAACTTCTCATGCAAGGGTGGTCACGAGAAATTTGATGTCAAAAGTAAGCGTACAATCAGTACAATCAATATGAGACCTTAATAAAATTTTAAAATTAATTATAAAATTTTTAGTAGATGAAATATGCTTATAGTCATGTTTCAACAAAATTTAATTTACGAAAAAATTAAATACAATGTAATAACAGTTATACATCAAGCTTATAACGTATGTATTATAAGTTTTTTAACAATAAAATACTTTTTTTATTCCATGTTTTGTGTTTGACTAAAATTTGTAAAAAAGAAATTAATATTTTAGGATTAAAAAGTTATGGTTTAAGGATAATTTTGATAATAATTTTAGTTTTTTTCTATTCTATTTACACTATTTAGCATTTTAAATATTTAAAATTATATAAAATTCTTAGTGGTTTAGAATTAACAGTAAAATTGTTGCAGTATTAAAAAATTAAAAATAGGTAGATTGACTTAAACTTAAGACCAAATAAATACAAATAACAATAACTACCATTTTTGATTCATCTAAAATCATCAATATAATGCTAATTTAAATATATTTATATTAAATTTAAATTTAAAATTAGATTTTAAATTTTATCAAAAAAATGGGGCCTTAGGTAGTCGGTGGCTTTGCTCGCCTACCTTTAGAGTCGACCTTGTTCTCATGCATATATTTAAATTTCAGCCTTTTGCATATTAAATAATAATACAAATATAAATTAAACATAAAAACCATTCCTAAAAAGTCAATATATAAAATTTTTAATTAAAAAAATTAGAACCCTAAGATTGTTGGAGCTGGCAAAGGCCTCAAAGGTACTGATTTATTATTGTCCGCAAATTGAGAAAGAAAAAATTAATATGGCAGAAAAATTATTTATGAAGGCAAAGGAGGAAGAGTTTAACATATTTTTTTTTCTGTCGACAATCGCATTGGAATTCCGTAATATTTAAGTTTAAGGCACACCCGTAAATAAGTTAATCTATATATATATATATATATATATATATATATATATAACCTAGAAATGAGATTAACCAACCTTCTTCATATGATCAATTGTGAAAACATTCCCACAAGGATTCCCGGGGTTAATGACGAGCATGGCAACAGTTTTATCGTCTGCAAGAGCTTCCACGCCATCAAGATCAACCTCCCACGCCTTTTCCGGCAGAAGGTCAAAGTTCCGAACTTCAAGACGACTAAAGGCAGCACGAGCCTCGTACAGTGGATACCCAGGCCGGGGAAGCAATATGTTGGCGCCGGGCCGAGCAAGGACCGTTACGAGGATTTCAATGGCGTGATTGGCGCCGGCAGTGAGATAAACGTCGTCTGGTGATAGTTTGTATGGAAGATCACGAGACAGATATTCTGCAATAGACCTGGGAATTGGGACAACGTGTAAGAACTCAATATGTAGTGCAGATTAATTATGGAAATTGCCAAATTTGGACATTCATGATTAGTTAGTTTTGTTTTTGACACCATTCAAATGACTTGGTTCTTTGATTCTTTCCAATCTCTTCAAAAAGAGGTACTGGGTTTGAAAATGTTAGGGGTTGATGACCTGATTTGGTTTGATTTTAAGTTAAATCAATAATTAGATTATTAAGGTCTTTTTTGAGCTCTCTTAAAAGTTAATTATTTTATAAAAAAATAGCCTTTTAGCTATACTACTACTGGCTTCTCTAAAAAGTGTTGAGTTTTGTGTGTCGAATTTTGGGAGTATTAATTTTTTTGTTTCCTATATTGCTAGTCTTGGTGGGTAAAAATAGCCTAAATTGTCTCTTTTCTTTTAGAGTTTATTCTCTTACTAGAACTAGAAAGTTTTTATTCGTATAAATTAAAGTGTCCATGAGAGTTGTAAAACGCTAGAAAGACTCAGAAAAAAAAACTAGAGATGGTGTAAAGAAAGGCTCAATTTGAGGTAAAAAAAGAGAGAAAGAGTGAGCTTATATAATCCTTATTGTTTATAGTTGATTATTCATATATTCTTGTGTTCATATGGGTTATTCTTGTTTTTTATTTACTTTGCGTAGATTGAAACATGTGTGGTATTCGTTGCCCAATCAGTTTTGAGAATTCGCGTATTCGAATCCCAACAAATGGTATCAGAGTTTTTAGTTATTCATATATTCTTGTGTTCATATGGGTTATTCTTGTTCTTTATTTACTTTGTGTAGATTGAAACATGCGTGGTATTCGTTGCCCAATCAGTTTTGAAAATTCGCGTATTCGAATCCCAACAAGTGGTATCAGAGTTTTTAGTTAAAAATTTAATCATTGCAATAGAGATACCGAACATCAAGTTGAAAACCTCTACAGACTGTAGGGACACGATGGTAGGTGAAATTACCATTACTGCACAGGCAGAGTTCAGCAGGGATATCACATATGCGAATTAGTCAGACCGACAAGTGCATAATAACTCTACAGATTAGTAGGTGATAGGTGAAATTACCACTACTACACAAGCAGAGTCCAACAGGAACAACACATAAATATATGACTTGATCAAATCGACAAGCGCATAATATCTCTACAGATTGGTATGAGATACGGTGGTAAGTGGAGTTACCACTACTACACAGGCAAATTCCAGTAGGAATAGCCCAAAACTCCGACATATGCGGCATGGTCAGAATGACAAGCGTAGTATGTTAAAGAAGAGAGCAGCAATCAAGGTAGAGCTTGGGCATAATTGTTTACCCAAAAAATTGGGTGATAGTGGTTTAAATAAGCAACAACGAAAACAATGTAGTGGAGATCTTTCATCTTACAATAAAGTTACAAGGAACTTAAGCAAAGATAAGTGACAAGTAGTAGTGTAATAAAATATGGAGTCACCACAGAAGGTTGAGATTTGGGAGTTGAAAAAATTGCCTAAGAACGAGAAGGCTGTTGATTGCAAGATGGTCAAGTTCAAGTGTGGTTTGGACTTTATCTATGTTCATTCCTATTGATAATCAGAGAGAGTGGAGCACCACCCATACCTTTGAAATGGGTGCATGTTGAGGCGACTAACAGTTCTTTAAGATGGATTAGAAATTCAAGCTAGTGTGAGATTGTTGGGTTTTGTGTCTTGAATTTTAGGACTGTTAATTTTTTTGTTTCTTTTATTACTAGTCTTGGGGGAAAAAATAGTCTAAATTGTCTATTTTCTTTTAGGATTTATTCTCTTAGCAAAATTAGAATCTTTCTACTAGTATAAGTTAAGTGTCTATGAGAATTATAAGACATTAGAGAGACTCGTAAAGAGACCAAAGAGGGTGTAAAGAGAAGCTCAATTTGAAACTAAAAAAATAAAAAAAGGGAAAGGGAGAAAATCTTTCATGTTATGAAATTACCATTTATTTTTAATTATCATATATAAAATATCGCATAATATAATACTTAAATATATTCATCAAAACATAATTACTACATCATTATTGATATAGAAAACAGCAATATAGTCTTTAACCAAAAAAAAAACAATATAGTTACCTCCTGGCGGGTTGATATCCAACGGCGGGAGCGTAACAGTTGAACTTAGCAGAGCGGACAACGTCAACAATGGCGTCGTCGACTATCGGAGTGGTCCGAAAGCACGGGAACACCGACGGGTCGCCGTGACCGAGAGGAACAACCGGCCTGACGTCGGAGTCGTTGAGATTCTCCATTATCGCCTCCAGAACGCTTCGAACCGTCACGCCCGACGACACTGGTTCCGGTTCTTCGTTGCCTTCAACATCCCATTTCGGCGCCGGCCCGTTCGCCATTTCTTTGGAAGGTTTGGCGACTGAGATTTACAGGTGTTTCTGGGTTTTCAAGGTGAGAAGGGATGGAGACTCCGTACATATATATAGCCAGTGCACCAGTAACGGAAAATACGAACAAGTTTCGATGTCTAATAACTATGAAGTTTCGTTTTTTTAATAAAAAAAGAAAAAGAAAATAGAAATTAGGAGTTTTTTTTTTTTTGGCTTTTTATTAAAATGTTTTATATTCTTTAATTTTTGCTTTTAAACTTAAACACTGCTTGAGAAAACTTTTTTTTGGCTTTTTTTTTTTCTATCTTTTTTGTTTTCTTTTGCCTAGTTTTTTTTTTAAATTTCGATTTGTGGCCTTTTTTCATTTTTCTACTCTGTTTTGTTATTTTTTGTTTGATTTTTTTTATTTTTTTAATTCTGTTGGAATCTGTGAATTTCATTGGCCATTGAAATTTAGATTTCAATAGCAGATTCAATTACAATTGGATTGGCCAT
>JAOTRH010008014.1:0-23507 GCA_034768845.1 Heliamphora exappendiculata
TTTCATGTCATATGCATCATAACCCCAATATATTATGTCTCATATATCACATCTCATTTACCCATTTCATAGAGTACGAACACAAAACTTATCTAATAGAAATCATTTCATTTTTATGAAAAGGATGCACCCATCATATGCAAATATAACTACATTTGACATCCATATTTTCTTCTAAAATTAGGGATTTTAAGAAATAATCACACCAAACCACATCCCCCAAAGACACATTTTTATAAACCAATATCCATTAAAACTTACTTAAACCAATACGATTCAAAACGAACAAATTATAAGTTCAAAACCCTTTTTAAATACGCCCAACTGAGGGTTTAACTAATGTAATGGATAATCCGAAAGCTAGGTTTAAAGTTCCCAAGGCCAAACCTTTAAGCAAAACATAAAATTTTTTAGAAAATACCCAAACCGATTGATCGATGAAGATACCGATCGATCGGTCTCTTGCCTGCACAAGAGTACCGAGAACACCAAAAGACCGCTCGATAGACCGATGGATCGATCTATCGAGCTGTCCTGTTCTAGGCCCTTTTTAAGGTAAAAACTTGATTTTTAATACTAACAAGCCTTGTAGCACCTTTTGAAAACCTTTTACATAAGAAATAACCTTTAAAAAGAGAGAAAAACCATTTCTAAACCTCCCTCGAGGCGCCAAAGTTTTTGCATGGAGCAAAAACAATCCAAAAATCTCTTTGTACTATATTTTCTTAAAAGCATGGATAGTCGTTTCTTAAAACCCCAAAGTTCACAAATTATTTTATTCTTTTCTTTCAAAACCTTACCTTATCAACTCATTCAACGTTTCAACAAACACATCTAATTAAGCATATGTTTCAACACTTTCATTTCAAATTTCCATGAAGCCAACCCACCATCATCAATGTATAAGAAAGGTTATATCATTATACTTTCAAAGCATCCCCTCATTTTTGCCAACCTCTAGCTTTTCATCAACAACTCATATTCAAGTAATCAAAGATACCCACACAAAAACCCCACTGATTCATACTTCCCTTTATATCACATATCACATATCACACTTCACTAGGATTTAATATAGTTTCAAAAAAGAACTTCAACACAAATCACAGTAAACCACAAAGAGTAGTCAAGATCCTACCTCAAAGAAGATCCACCATTAAAATTCAAGCCCCGAATGAGCTCCAACTCGCCAAAGCTCAACACACGCAACTTCAAGGGAGCTTCTAGCGCCTACCCACACTCTCCAACGGCCACTCGTGCAAGGAAACGGCAAGATCTCCAACTCGCACGAACATGGAAACCCTCAACGACCCCCAAAGACTAAACCCCAGCTCGCTCCAAAGCTTTTAGAGAGAGAGGAGAGAAGAGAAAATGAGGATTTTAGCCCAAAAATTGAGATTTATAGCCTCTGCCTGTCACATACCAATCGATCCGTCGCGGGACCAATCGATCGGTCTTTCGCAACTGCACTGCTGGTCCAACTTTGAATGAGCATATCTCCTTCATCCGAACTCCAAATAGGGTCGTTCTTGTGCTCAAATTGAACCCCAGAAGTGTACTTTCGAATGGTTCAAACTTCATACCAGGATTCAGTTTGTACAAAACGTTATGGACAATTTAGTGAAGGTATATCACTTTTCTTCACACACTTTTCGCATATTTTTGTCCGAATGTCCATTAGAGCCTTATATTCTTCCTCTAACACATCTTTCATGCATATCCAAGCTCAAAATATCACCAAGCTCAAGTTTTCAATGGTTACTCCATCAACACTAAATTATTTCTAAAAAAAAATTGGGTTAAGGTCTCACATGAGAAATTGTGTAATGAAAGTGGTGAAGTGAAACATTGTATGATGAAAGTTTGGAAATGAGAAATTGTGTATGGAAAGTTGTGATGATAATTCGGGCTTGGAATTATAATGATATAGTATAGTAGTAAGTGTGAGAGGAACCATGTGTGGGTTAGACTCCTGGGTTATGAAATGAATCCAATTAACTTAAAATGAACCGTACGGATTTATGTGGAATAAGTTGGGCTAACGGCTCCGCGGTGAAAGTGATACGGTTTAAAATGATACGGTTTTAAAGTGATACGGTTTAAAATGATACAGTTTTATGAAAATTGGGAATTTAAAATGAAAGATTGACGAATGGTAAATAAATGGATAAATGGAGACAAACTTGGGTGTGCGTGAGTATGCGTGTGTAAAAGAAGTGATTTGGTGAAAATATGTATTTTCATTTGGTTACACCAATCACACCTCACAAATCATGCATTAGATATGAGTTGATCTTTATCCTACGAACTTCGGCTCATGTTTATATGTCAAACACATTTCAGGTTCCAACGAGCGGGGTGATAGTAAGGCTATGGATGCGTGGGGAAAGAACAAAGAATGGGAGTCATGACTTCTTTGTTTCTTTATTTTCTTGTATATAAGATACTGAAAGGGATGTAATGAAAATGATGGTTAATTTTGAATGTATATTATCTCAAACTCCTTGTGATGAATTTGGAAATGTAACTTTGGAACTTGGTTTATTCTACTTAACTTTTTGAATGGTATGTACTAAATACAGCATTTTCTTATGTCTTGGGTTTTTGTTTGTGAATAGAATTTATGTATGGCATGTTTTGGGTACTAATTCATGGACCCGGGTTTGGGACGTGACATAATGGTATCAGAGCTCTAGGTTTGGATACCTAGGAGCCGTGAGATGTGAGGATGACTTTGTATGAGAATTGTTTAATGAGTAAACATTTACCACATAATCTACTCAACGGCAGACATATGACCATCCAACTCAATAGACCGGACTGCAGATAGTTCGGGCTCCCAATGAGTCTTCTTTAGTATAATCTGTGCGTCAACCTGTGGGTAGGGGACATGAATAGGTATCTAGAGTCCAAGGAAGGGTCTATGCCATAGCAGAAGCTGGTACTTCCTCAAACCTTGAGATACGCAAGACTACCACCAGTACCCCTGTAATACGAGGTATTATGTTAGTTTTCAATTCTTGGGCCCATGTGTTATTTGATACTGGTGCATCACGGTCATTTATCTCCTCTTCATTCGTATATGCTTTGGGTTTACCTGTTGAGATGTCAGACGTTGTTATAAATGTCAAAACACCTATCGGTGACAGTACAATATTGAGATATGTATGTAGAGGATGCGAAGTAGTAATAGCTGATTGCCATCTGGTATTCGACTTTATCGTGATGAAGATGTCAGGGTTTGACATTATTCTTGGAATGGACTGGTTAACTACATTTCGTGCATTTATCGATTGTGATCGGCGAATGATCTTTTTGTATACTCCAGAAGGAGACTCTTTCTTCTATGTGGGGGACAAGGATGATAAGATGACACCTCAACCCGGTGACGTGAACCATTTAACCAATGTGCATACGATCCTTTCTACCCTTTTAACTAAGGATGATCCTTCCGTACGAGGAGAGCTTCCACCGGTGGTGAACGAGTTTAGTGACATTTTTCTGGAAGAGTTATTTGAACTGCCGCCACATAGAAAAGTTGAATTTTCTATTGAGCTTATCCCCGGGACTGTTCCTATATTGGTGCCATCCTGTTATTTTGCTCTAGTGGAGCTGAGAGAATTGAAGACTCAGTTGCAGGACTTGTTGGACAAGGGCTTTATTCAACCTTGTGTCTCGCCGTGGGGAGCACCAGCATTGTTTGCTAAAAAGAAAGATGGCTCATTGCGATTATGTATTGATTATCAAAAATTAAATCAAGTGACGGTGAAGAATAAATAGCCAATGCCCAGAATTGATGATCTATTTAACCAATTGAAGGGCTTTACATATTTTTCAAAGATTGATTTGAGATCGGGTTATTATCAATTAAGAGTTTAGCAGGATGACATACCTAAGACCGCTTTTTGTACTCGTTACGGACACTATGAATTTTTGGTGATGCCCTCTGGTTTAACGAATGCCCCCGTAACTTTCATGGATTTGATGAATCGGATCTTTCGGCCTTACCTTGATCAATTTGTAGTGGTTTTTGTTGACGACATCTTGGTTTATTCTCCGACTCCATAAGTTCATGAGGAGCATTTACATCTGGCGCTTTAACTTTTGAGAGAACACAAGCTTTGTGCTAAGTATGAGAAATGCGAATTCTATCTGCCCGAAGTAAAATTTTTGGGACATGTTGTGTCGAAAGACAGAGTAATTGTTGATCCATCTAAAGTAGAGGCTGTGCTAGAATGGAGAAGACCGCAAAGTGTGTTTGATATCAGAAGTTTCTTAGGCCTTCCAGGGTATTACTGTCGTTTTGTAAAGGATTTTTCCCGTTTAGCATCTCCCTTGACTCGACTCACTCGAAAGGGCATTAAATTCACATGGAGTGATGCTTGCGAAGATGCTTTCCAACAATTAAAGAATCGATTGACTAGTGGCCGATACTAATCATACTAGGGAGGTGTCTTGGTTATGAAGTATATTGCGACGCATCTCATGAAGGGTTAGGGTGTGTTCTAATGTAGCAGGGCAAAGTTGTGGCATATGGATCCAGGCAATTGAAGACGCACGAGAGGAATTACACAACACATGATTTAAAATTAGCAGCAGTTATTTTTGCACTAAAGATGTGGAGGCATTACCTTTATGGAGAACGATTTGAAGTTTTCTCTGACCATAAGAGTCTCAAATATTTATTCTCGTAGAAGGATTTAAATCTGAGACATAGGAGATGGATGGAATACTTGGGCGATTGTGATTTTAGTTTGCAGTATCATCCAGGCAAGGCAAATGTTGTTGCAGATGCCCTCAGTCAAAAATCTTTAAAGTCTTTAGCCCAGATCGCAATACGAGAATGGAAAATGTTGGAAGACGTTGGAGAGTTTGACCTTAACCTTGGTGGGGCTGATGATCATATTACCTTGTCCACTATAGTCTCTCAACCTATGTTGGTTAATACACCGTGTCACAGGAGCCCAACAGATTGATAAAGAGGCACAAATGTATGGGGAACGCGTCACCAACGAGGAAAATGCCAAAGGATGGACCAATTAACCGAACCAAGGCTTGAGATTTATGGGAAGACTGTTTGTACCTAAGGTTTGTCGTGAAGAAGTGCTATGAAACTTTCACCATTCTTGACTCGCAGTGCATCCGGGAACTACAAAGATGTATCGAGATCTTCTATGGCAATTTTGGTGGAAAGGCATGAAGAAGGAGGTGGCCTTGTTTGTTGCCAAATGTCTCACATGTCAACAAGTAAAAGCAGAACATCAATGACCGGCGGGCATGCTTCAACCATTAATAGTTTCAGAGTGGAAGTGGGAACGCTTGACGATGGATTTTGTTTTTGGCCTTCCTAGGTCACCAAAGGGACGCAATACAATATGGGTAATTGTGGATCGGTTGACGAAGTCTGTGCATTTTCTCCCGATACGTATAATTGACTAGGTAAACAAGCTAGGAAGATTGTATGTTCAAGAGATTGTGCGATTGCATGGTGTACTAATATCAATAGTATCAGATAGAGACCCCCGGTTTACCTCGCAATTTTGGCAGAGTTTGTAGGCAGCTTTGGGAACTAGTTTACTCTTTAGTACGACATTCCACCCTCAAACCAATGGTCAATCCGAGCACACGATTCAAATTTTGGAAGATATGTTATGAGCTTGTGTGTTGGACTTTGGTGGTTCGTGGGAAGATCACCTACCGCTAGTAGAGTTCACATACAACAATAGTTATCAAGCAAGTATCGAGATGGCCCCATATGAAGCATTATATGGAAGACCATGTAGATCCCCATTGTGTTGGACCAAAGTTGGAGAAGCCTCATTGCTAGGCCCTGAATTAGTGAGGGAAACAACTGAGAAGGTCGCCACAATTCGAAAGCATTTGGTCACGGCTCATAGTCGCCAGAAAAGCTATGCTGATAAACGGAGATGACCATTATCATTTGAAGTGGGAGATTTTGTATTTCTAAAAGTGTCACCGAAGAAAGGCTTGGTAAGTTTTGGCAAAAGTGGAAAGTTATCACCACAGTTCGTAGGACCTTTTGAAATTCTTGAACGAATTGGGGAAATAGCGTATCGACTGGCTTTGCCACCACGGCTATCATCTGTACACGACATCTTCCATGTCTCGATGTTGTGAAAATATGAGCTCGACCCCTCACATATGATAAATTGGTCAGAGTTGAGCCTACAAGACGACATGTCATATGAAGAATTGCCGGTGAAGATTCTGGACACACGTCAACAAGTTTTATGAGGAAAGACCCTATCCTATGTAAAGGTGTTATGGCGGCATCATGGTGTGGAAGAAGCAACTTGGGAAAGAGACTTAGATATCCAGTCTAAATACCTCTAGCTTTTTTAGTCTCACGGAGAACCAAATTTCGGGGACGAAATTCCTAAGGGGGGAAGGTTGTGACAACCCGGTACACGTTTATATTATTAATCTTTGCTTCAATTAAATATTGTGGTATGACGAAGTTAGACTACGAGTTTTAATTATGTGGGCATTCGTGGACAGATTAATGAGTTGTGAAATAATTTTAAAGGATCTAAATTAATAATAAATTTGACAATTTAATTATGGGTTAAGTTAAAGTGAGATGATAAGAGTGAGGTAAGGGAGTTGAGTTTGGTTTAATAAAATTTGCTAAGATTCAGGTTCAGAAATCACCACTCGAGCGGAGGGGGTCCGCTCGAGCAGACTATCGAGATGAGCTGGAAGCTTCGCAAGCTTTGGAGAAAATATGGGGTATTTATATATATAAAACTCTTATATGAAAGAGAGCCCACCCACGTGATTCTCTCAAACCCCTCTTTTCCCTTTCTCTTCTCTCATCTCTTCTTCTTTTCTTGAGAGAGAAAGGGCCACCATATCCCCAAACCCTAACTCTCCATCCTTAAATCTCGAAGATCAAGGATTGATCAAGGGTGAGCAAGGCAAAAAATTCAAGCTTTGGAGCTAAGAGATTAAAGATAAAGCTTTGGGAAAGCAAGGAGACCCAACTTCCAAGCCCTAGGAGAGAGATTTGAAGAAATCACAAGCTTCCGAGCAAATTTGAGGTAGGATTTAGATTATCTCACATGTCTTGCCTTGATTTGGGTTGATATTTTCTATATATGAGTAAAAATTGAGTCAATTGCATGTTTAGTTAATATATTGGTAGATTGGTGCATGGATTGAGTTAATTTTGAGTTAATTTTCATAAAAGGGAGATTCTTAAGGAATGATTACCCATGAGATTGATGTTTTGTTGCATTAAAATGGAGTTTTGAGAATTGAATCTAGCGTTTTTAGCTTAAAATTAAGGATTTTAACCATTTTTGATAAGGGTTTTGTGTTTGGAGGATTGAAGCTCAAAACAGGGGCAAATCTGGGTTTCTCTCAGGTGCCAGGAGGCTCGAGCAAAGCCTTGTTCGCACGAGCGCTCACATAGCAGAAGGTTGGGCACTCGAGCGCCCTACGTCCGCTCAAGCGAACTGACTGCACAGGGCTAACTTTGTTCGATCATATCTCCCTCATTCGAACTCCGAATTGGGTCATTCTTGTACTCAAATCGAAGCCCCAGAAGTCCTCTTTCACACAAGACTACTCTCACAAAAAAATCATTTTTTAGTAAAAGTTATGATCAAAATAGTGAGGGTATGTTAAGATTTTAAAATCATTTTTCACCCATTTTTAGCCCAATGTTTTGGAAAAACTTCTCTTTTCTCACATTGGCCATTTTTACTAATTTTTTAGTCCCTAGAGCTTGTGGCACATTTATAAATATATTTAAATTGAGTTGAGATGCATACCTTGGACCCGTTAATTGAAGCCTCTTCACATTAAAAGTGAGTTCAAATCAATATATGTATATGTATACTTAATGGGTGTATTCCTTTTAAATTAAGGTGATCCTCTTGATATTAACCTTGTGTTATGGGTATGTGATAATACTATGATTCATGAGAAATTGATAACACTGTGATCCATGAGAAATTTTGTAATGAAAGTGGTGAAGTGAAACATTGTATGATGAAAGTTGGGAAATAAAAAATTGTGTATGGAAAGTTGTGATGATAATTCGGGCTTGAAATTATAATGATATAGTATGGTAATAAGTGGGAGAGGAACCATTTGTGGGTTGGACTCCTGGGTTATGAAAGGAATACAATTAACCTCAATTGAACCATATGGATTTATGTGGAATAAGTTGGGCTAGCGGCTCCGCGATGAAAGACTAAAAACTTGCACAAGATGGGGACCACATGCCCATGGGTTAGCCCCCGAAATGTGGTATTGTGTCGTTGTGGGTTATAGAGCTATCTTTTATCCAATGGCTTCGCGTAGCCTATCGAGATTAATAGGGAGGGGTTTCTATAAGTTACACCCGACATCGGTTCATTAGAAGTGAAACAGTTTTATGGAAATTGGGAATTTAAAATGAAAGATTGATGAATGGTAAAGAAATAGATAAATGGATAAATGGAAACAAACTTGGATGTGCGTGAGTATACGTGTGTAAAAGAAGTAATTTGCTAAAAATATGTATTTTCATTTGGTTACACCCATCACACCTCACAAATCATGCATTAGCTATGAGTTGATCTTTATCCTATCATGAATTAGATATGAGTTGATCTTTATCCTACGAATTTCGGCTCATGTTTATATGTCAAACACATTTCAGGTTCCGACGAGCGGGGTTATCACGCCCCAAAACCCGGGGTCACGTGAAAATCCACCAACCACCAGTTTTATGAAAATATAAGTTTTCATACAATGAAATCCGTCTGTTGAAACCAATAGAATACCCAACAAAGGATCTCTTGTAAATAAATAACATACAATTTCAACATGCATACAGTATATCGCCTTATGGCGGACAAAACCTGCTTTCAAGAACAGGCATACTAAAAAGAGAAAACTATAAAAGTCTTCTGCCACCGCGAGCACCACCAAAGCTACACATCATCCACCTCATCATCACCTGAAGATGGTTTTACAAAAAATTCCACCAGTGAGCCGAAGCCCAATAGAAACAGATAATAAAACTGTAAAGTAGGAAATATGCAATCATGTTGTGGGAGCTAAACTCAACCACAACCCAAAAAGATTTTTTCCATAAATCCCAAGTTTTTTCATCAGACTACACAAGTCTCCCAAAATGGTTTTATTAGCATAAAACCCTATTTTCATCCTTCGAATCATGTGATGCAAATATTACAAACAACCAACCACAGTTAAGAAAAAATAGTAATCAAAATATTGTTCCCTCACGAAATGTACCATTGTGGAAAAAGAAGAATAAGATCCTATGTACCGACTCTGTCACACAGACAAAGGTAACAACTATAGACTCATGTCCATTATCCTAGTCCTGAACCACTTAAGGCTTGCTAGATAATGACAAGTTCTATACGGAGTACCATGACATAAAAGCTAACTTTACGGGCGACAACCCGAGGGAAAAGAGCACCCAAATCGACCTTCTTTACGGGAACTACCCCGAAGGATAACAAACGTACCTACACTGCGTACGTTTTTGGACTTTCACCGAGGGCAACTCATGCTAAATACCCATCATCCCGGTACATCTAGATAATCTTCTAAAAACCGAACTGTATCATTAACTACAAAACCTTTCGCAAAACTTTTCACAAATATACATTATACATGTATATAGATCCATCCATCAACATGGAGATCAAAAAAACATTTTAAAATTTTTTCTCTGTTTTCCACAAAACGTTTCAAAACCTGAGACTCAACCCCAACGGTTAGCTCCAAACCTCCAAAACGTAAAATGTTGAGATTTCTCACAAAACCACCATTTTTCACCGTTTTCAAGAACACCCTTTGAAAATCCAACATCCACAAGTTCAATATCATGTAATAAAACCAAGAAAAGCGAAAAATATTCTTTTTATCCAAAACAACGTTTAAACCTAACACATGATATATAAGCATTTCAACCGGGAAAAAAGCACACAATCAAATGTAGCGTAGCTGGCCAACCGTCACTATCACGTCCCAACTCTCGAGTCACGTGGAACACCCATAAACCAACTCCCAAGGAACAAGCGACTTGATCAAAAGGGTTCACAAGGATGAAAAACAACCTTTCCCAAACATTTAGCCAAAAATAGATGAAAAACGGTTTGAAAATCTTGACATACCTTCACTCTTTTGGTCATAACTTTTTCTATAAAAAGAATTTTATGGTGGGAAAAGTTTCATTGGAAAGAGAACTTCTGGAGCTTAAATTTGAACACAAAAATGATCTAATTCCGAGTCCGGATGAGGGAGATACATCGATTTTAAAAATAGATTTTCAACTAGAGACAACAAATTGCGGGCTAGACCGCTCGAGCAGTCTGTCCAGCGGTTTGGCAAATAGTGAACTCCCCAAGACCACCCCTTGGACCGCTCGAGCGGTCCCTCAAGTGGTCCTACTCGAGGAATCGACCTTTTTGCTGAATTTTGAAGCCAAAACACACCCAAACTCAAACCAAACCTCCAACAGCCATCCAAACTCAGAATCCAAGCTACTAAACTCTCTTTCAACCTCCTCGAACATACACAAGCCCAAGGATAACACCCAAACCTCAAAAGAAATCCTCAAACTTCAATTCCATCCAACCAAAAATGGGTTTAAACCAAAACAAATGGTTTTAAACCAAAACCCCATTACATAACATGGTCTTTCATGCATTTTTAACGGGTAGAAAAGCATAAGATTACATATAGTACCCTTATACAATAGTAGAATCTGAAATCCTACATCTTTGGGTCAAAAACAAGACGTCTCAATTTACGTGTAAATCCGAGCTTTGTCAAAATATAATTCCGTTCGGATGGATGCGTAGACCACGAAGCCAATAGCAAGGATCCGCTGTTGGATCGTTGAAAACCGATCCCCGGGCCCCCGAGAAGTTAGAGAGAAGGCAGAGAGAATTTTGAGAAAACTTAGTCGCTATGTTTTGAAAATATCTTTTGAAAATATCTAACGCCAGATATTTATAGGCTTCTAAAATATCTTTTTTTTTATTTTTGAAATTTGCACAGAAACTCCCTACAATCCCGGGAAGCAACCTCACATGCTCAGATTAACCAAAACATACATCATAACGCATATAAGCAAATTAAGGCAAAAACGCCAAAACGTGTTGAAAAACTCCGAATATGCATATATATATAAATGAAACGGTGCAGGGTCTCACATGGGTGAAAGCAAGGCTATGGATGCGTGGGGAAAGAACAAAGAATGGGAGTCATGACTTCTTTGTTTCTTTATTTTCTTGTATATAAGATACTGAAAGGGATGTAATGAAAATCATGGTTAATTTTGAATGTATATTATCTCAAACTCCTTGTGATGAATTTGGAAATGTACCTTTGGAACTTGGTTTATTCTACTTAACTTTTTGAATGGTATGTACTAAATACAACATTTTCTTTTGCCTCAGGTTTTTGTTTGTCAATAGAATTTATGTATGGCATGTTTTGGGTACTAATTCACAGACCCGGGTTTGGGACGTGACAGCTTTACTTATGTTTTCCTACATCATTTTACTTGTGTTTGTCATCATCAAAAAGGAGGAGATTGTTGGCCTAACAAGGCTTCAATAACCGATTTTGATGATAACAAACTTATTTATCTAATTGTGCAAATTGAGTGTGGTTACAGGAAATATACATTTAACCCAATTCAAGTTATACAATGGAAGCCATGATGCATAATTCCAAATCAAGATTATTTAGCGATAAGTTTTTGTGGAACAAAGTGCAAAAAGGATTGAGGCATTGAAGAGTTGAAGAACTTGTTGTAAATTTCATTTTGTTAGGATCCTTTTATATGCTCATTATCTCTTCTTTATTACTTTCATGCTCATATGAATCCTAAATATATTAAAAATATTTTTCCAAAGCATAAAAAGTTCAAACCTTTTTGGAAAATCATAAATTAGGACTTTTGATGATCCAGTCGATTGAGGCACTATATCCAGTCGACTGAATAGGCTACCAAAAATTGATTTTCAGATCTACACAAGTTCAGTCGACTGAACCTATAGGTTTAGTGGACCGAACCTTGGTTCAGTCGACCGAATGAGTCTTTTCAGTCGACCGAACAGCTTAAAATTCAAATTTTTTCTAAAAACGGCTAGTTTGAAAATTTCATATTTAGCCCAACGGCTAGTTCGATTTTAGAGCCTATAAATAGAGAGTTTGTGCTCTTGTTTTACTCACTCAATCCTCTCAAACATTCTCTCTTGCATACTACTTCATTGCTCTTCAATTCTTGAATTTTTTCATATACATTTTTGAGAGAAAAATCATTTAGTCTTTCTTCTTGAGCTTCATAGTTATATACTTTTGAGAAGTGAGATTAGAGCTTTATTTGTTGTACTCATTTGCTCATTCAAGGAGCATTCTTTATACACTTTCATATCATTCTTCTTGTTGATTTGTATTTGAGAAAGGTGATTCTCAAAAGAGGCTAATCCGCCTACAAGGATTGTGTCAACTTGAGAAGGGTACGTTCTCAAGAGAGGCTCCTCTGCCTAGACTAAGGAGAGAGGCTCCTCCGCCTATTAAAGGAGAGATAGTGAAATTCTCATAGCGGTTGGGTTGAGGCAAGGACGTATGCCGTTGTGCCGAACCTTGTAAAAATCGTGGTGTTACTTTTCTCGTGCTTTACCTTCTTCATTATCTTGTTGTTTCTTGTTAAACCACACACAAACACTTTTGTACTTGATTACTTATCCTTTATTTGTTCTTGTATTTGCTTTTAACTAACAAAAGTTTTAAAGCTAGAAGTTGTAAACTTATCTTTGTATACATATATCTTAAAACGAAAGATTTTTGTGTAGTCAAATATTTGACTTATAAAAAGTTATATTGAAAATTGAATCTAGTTTACAAGAAGATAAGTTAAAACATACTTGCAAGTTAGAGTTAAAACCTACACTTATATTTTACACTATTAAAACGAGAAGAGTGTAGTAATTAATTAACAAAAGTGAACAAAAGTGTACACCCTTCATATCTTAAAACTAAAAGGCTTTTAAGTTCTTTCTCTTCACTTTGAAAGAAATATTGTTATATTCTTGTATCTTAATCTAGAAGTGTTTATTTTTAAAAAAATTTATTAAACTTGAAAGTTATACTCTAAATTGTTAAAGTGTTGTATTTGTTTAAACAAGAAGTTTAATCTTTGTCCACACTTATTCTTAAACATTTCAACACAAGGTCTTGGTTGTATGTTTAAAACTAATTTACTTGTGAATTAAATAAGTGATATTTTAAAGGTCATACACTTGTATTCAATTGTTCTATCTAAGAAATTTTAAGTACCCAATTCACCCCCCTCTTGGGATTACACACGTCATATCAAGAAGTGTCAAACTAGCCATTTTCAAAAAATTTCAAATTTAAGCCTGTTCAGTCGACTGAACTCCAAGGTTCGATCGACTGAACTGTTGTAGATTTGAAATTGTATTTTTGGTAGCTGGTTCAGTCGACTGGGAATAATACATCAGTCGACTGGACATGTGAAATACTAGAATTTTATGTTTCCAAAATAGTTTTGATCACTGTTTGATTTGGAAAAATTATTTTATGACTTTTTAAGATTCCTATGAGCTTCAAAGTAAAATTCAAGAGATAAAGTGAATGTACAAGAATACTAATATTACAAAATATTCTTCAAGTCTTCAATATCTCGATTCCTTGCTTTTGTTCCACAAAAACTTATCACCAAAGAACTTGATTTGAATTTAAGCGTCATGTCTTCCATTTTGTATCTTGGATTGTGCTAAGCATTTATGTCTTGTAAACAATCTCAATTTGTACAATTAGATACGTAGGTTTGTTATCATCAAAATTAGTTATTGAAGCCTTGTTAGGGTAACAATCACTCCCTTTTTGATGATGACAAACACATAGCAACATAATGTAGGAAAGCTTAAATAAAGCTCCCCTATCAATAAGCATGAGATAATAATCTTTGAGAGTTTGAAAACTCCCCCTTACTAAATGCATAAATGATGAAAATATTGAAGTTCATTTCATTCATAGAGCATGTTTTATGAAATATTATCCAATGATCTTGTCTTTTGTAAACATTATATACGTTTAATTTTAAGATCAATCATATGTTAAACATAACCATAATATGCATAACCACATAAGCATAACTAATTCATAACCATCCAAAAGAAATATCCAATCATAATAAAAATCAAGCACAACCATAATGAAGTGTAAGTGTATCTCAACCATAAACAAAATGAGAGTAATATAAGTACATGATCCAAAAAATAAAACTCGCTAATGCTCTCCAAAAAGTGGTGGTCTTTAAGCATTTGTCCTTTAAATTTGCTCTCCCCCTTTTGGCATTATCAAAAAGAGAAAGACTCGGTGTCATCATTATCATCGCTGTCACCCTTATTTGTGGGAGAAGAGGTAGCAGAGGGAGATACACCCATAGCCTCTTCAAGTTTAGCAATGCGAGAACCAAACTTGTCAAGCTTCCTGTCAATTCGGGTGGAGAAAGAACGAACCAATTTCTTTAGAAAGGAGCGTGTCACAGGAGCAGTATCATCATCTATGGAAGCAATAGTGGTGGTAGGAGCATGTGGAGACCCGGTCTATGTTTTATTTTTTAATTAATTTTAGTAATATAATTAAATTCACGAAGACGATTCACATTACATGTAATGTGGGGTCGACATGTGTTGAGACTCTGGGATATAAATTTGTGAATGTATTTCACGATGATGGAAATTATAATTTCTTTGTAATTTAAATTAATTAGGGAGCTTGAAGGAATTTAATTGAAGTGGGATTTTAATATATATATATATATAACCAAGATTAATTGTACAAAAAAATAATAAAAATAATAAATAAATAAATAAAATAATATTGTTAGCATCTCAGCCAAAGCTGAGACGCTTTGGGGTAGATCGAGAGTACAAAGAGAATGAGAGGGATCGAGAGAAAGATAGAGTGAAAGAGAGATCGAGAGAGGGAAAGTAAGAGAGAGAGATTAGCACTTATAAAAGAGACCCGAAGGTCCCTCTGCTCCGTGCACGCCTGTTACTTGTCATGCCCCAAACTCCGGGTCCCGTGAAACAGTCATAAACAACAAAACATACACCCGACCCTTGAATACTCTCAAAGAAAAACATACATGCATTGTGTATAAACGCAAAATGACTTACATTACACGACTCCAATGCCAAAAAACATGTTACAACATACATGTTAAAAAAGGAAGACTATAACTCTTCCGCTTCCAACCTGTAACCCCGAATCAGCGCACGTGATCGGTACCTAAAAAATATTTATTCCACACCGTGAGCCAAGGCTTAGCAGAAACTAAACAACACATGCAATGTAAGCTAAACATGCTAGGAAAATGAGGTGTAGTTTTAAACTCTCTTTCAAGCTTTAAAAATAATTTCACATGCAAGGAAAAGCAAGGATACAACCATGTTTTTGACTCACTCACAAGAGCCTTGAAAATAATTTGAAAATGGTTTTTAGATCGCGATTCACACGACTCTTAAAAACAATTGAAAACTGGTCTATTCGTCCCACAATGCAATTTGTGCAATCCATGTATCTTCTCGGATTTTCACCGATGGACCGCAGCCCTCGTCAATGTACCTTTACGAACTTCAACCGAAGGACCTCAGCCCTACCGAATACACCTTTACGAACTTTCATCGTGGGACCTCAGCCCTACCTTCTCGGACTTTAACCGAAGGACCTCAGCCCTACCAATGCACCTTTACGGACTTTCACCAAGGCACCGCAGTCCTATCGAATGCCCCATAAGCCAAAGCTAACATTCATAGAACCACATGTTCATCTATCACATTTCGTACCCACGTAAACCTAAACCAGGATTTAATGCATAACACCACGTACCAACGCTACACTTCACAAACCACGTCGCATGCCTATAAAACACTGAGTTTAAAGCATAAACCACATTACACATAACGCTATCAAAGCCATGTAATTCTCCTTACATAATCTATGTATAAATAAACTACAGTTATTAATGCACATAACCAGTTATACGCACATAGCCAACTATAACACATCATGATGTCATCCGTCACATAACCCGACATCCACTCACATAGACCACCAACAACCCTGAAAACCAAGCCTAACCCGAAAACTAACACAAAATCAACCGAACCCCAAAAAGAATCCAATCGTATTTCAGTCGACTAGTCCCATTTTCCAATCGACTGAATACCATTGAAAACCAATTGAAAACCAAGAAGCCAACCACCAAAATACCAACGCCCAACACGGCCAACTCGAACCCACTCGCCCCCAACATAAACCTACAACCAACCAGAACAACAAAACGCCCCAAGAAACAAGAAACTTGATAAAAAGTTCCATAAAGGATGAAAAATAACCTTTTCCCAAACATTCGGCCAAAAATGGATGAAAAATAGTTAAAAATTTTTGACATACCCTCACTATTTTTATCATAACTTTTCCTTCATAAACGATTTTAAAGTAAAAGAGGTGTCATTGGAAAGAAGACTTCCGGAGCTTCAATTTGAACACAAAAATGACCCAATTTCAATTCTGGATGAGAGAGATATGACCAAAAGAAAAGGGTTCCACAACTAGCGAAGGTGTCGACACAAACAGAAATGGTGTCAACACAAATAGCAGAGGTGTCGACACAAACAGCAATAGAATGCACCACTCTAACAGAATGGAAAAGGTGTTGACACAAACAGAAAATGGGTCGACACCAATCAGCAAAAGGTGTCAACACAAACAGAAAATGGTGTCGACACAAAACAACCAAGAGTTCAACCACAGCGTGCTCCACACCCCAGAAGGAGAAATGTGTCGACACAAACAGAAATTGTGTCAACACAAAAGCCCAAAATTTTGAAATTTCAGAATAAGCTACAGGCGATGGTGAAAAACAAACCTAAGCTACGAAAAAGCTTCTCAGCCTCAAATTAAACCATCCAAACACCCCTTTAAAAACCCATGGACATACACAAGCCCAAAACTACTACAAAATCCCGAGAGAAACACTCGAAACCTGATTCCATCCAACCAAAAACACCCAAAACGATTTTAAACAAAAAAAAAACCCAACTTATAAACTAATTTATCAAAACATAAACTAACTTTTTTTGCATTTTCGTACGGTAAAAACACACAAGATTTCACGTAGCACCCTTATAAGACATGAGAGTCTAGGATCCTATCTTGTTGAGTTAAAAACTTGACGTCTCGAACCACGTGTAAAAACGATCTTCGTCGAAATAAAATTCTGTTCGGAAGAACGCGTAGCCTACCACAAGGAGACTAAGGATCTACCGTTGGATCGTTAAAAATTGAGCCCCGGGCCCCCGAGAATCTTGAGAGAAGGCAGAGCTTTTGGTTTGAAAAGAAAAAAAAAACTTAGCCACCAAGTTTTTAAAAAAATATCTTTTCCAAAATATCTAAAGTTAGATATTTATAGGCCACAAAATACATTCTTCTTTCTTTTTAAATTCGCACTGTAACATCCCACGGCCCCGGGAATCTACCCCGCATGCATATCTAAGCCTGATCATGCATAAAAAAGCATTACAAACATTCTAAAGCAAAAATGCTAAACACGCATCGAAAAATTCCAAAAAATAAAACGGGTCAGGGTCTCACAACTCTACCCCCTTAAAGGAATTTCGTTCCCAAAATTCAACTCAAGGTCAAAACAACAAACCCGTCGATCGCAATCGAGACAGGTATACAAGATAGTCAGCCAAACCATTCCTAGGATATAGTCAAACAAGGTCCGGTATCCTAAACAATGGCCATCTATCTCAAGATATGGGATCTACAACCCATCCCAATCTCACATCCTCACCAACCACTTCTTAAACACAGCACGCCACCAACGGGATCCATCACTGACTCCCAAACAGATGCAACACAAAAACTAGCCCAAAGCCTGGAAACTCAGAAAGATACCTCTATGCAGTGGAGAAAGATCTACATCTGCATCATCACGCGTGACCGGTGCCCTCGAAGAACCAGGAGCTACAAGTGAATACACTCGGGGCAATACCGCTCTATCCTGTCTGCCACCCGGCACGGTTAGCTGTCGTATCGACTGAACTAAAGCACCCCCACCTGTCGTTGCTTAGGAAGTCTGAACTGTTGGATTCTACTGTCGGTTCTGCACAAACAAACCCTCTGGTGTGTCCACTGTACTGGGTGCACTCTCTCTCTTGGGACAGTTCCGGTGAACATGTCTAGGCTAGCCACATCTATAACAAATCTGTAGTTCCCTCCTATGTGACTGAATCGATGAACCCTGAGACTGCCTCGACTGCGGGCACTCTGAAACACGATGCCCCGGTTGCCTACACTGATAGAAAATTAGCTCTCTCTGCTCTTGCCTTCCAGATGAAGCCACTAATGGTGCTGGTGCAAAGAACTGATGTAGTAACCTAGATGGATGAATGCTAATACCAGAGGACCTCTGCTTCTTGCTAGAATGTCCACCAGTCTGTGCCTCTGTCCCACCCTGTGGTGTTCTGGCCTTCCTGGAAGCTTGGATCTCAGTCATAGTGTTCTCCACTCTCGCTGCTGCCTCCACCAGTTCTGTGAACACCCAAAGTCCCATCGCAACCAAACGCTCCTTGATCACTGGCTTCAAGCCCTGCTCAAACCTCATCGATCGCAGCTCGTCTGTGCCCACCAACTTCGGTGCAAACTAGGACAAGCACGTAAATCGGGCCTCATAGTGCATAACATCCATGGCCCCCTGGGTAAAAGTGTAGAACTCCCCCTTGTACAGATCCCTCTTCGAAGCTGGGAAGTATTTCTCCAAAAACACTCCTGTAAAGGCTACCCATGTGACCTCCATTGTGGTCCTGGCATATGTACACCACGCGTGAGCAGCACCCCTCAGCTAAAAGGAAGCAAAAGAAACCCGTAACTCATCCTCCACAATCTGTAACGTGTCTAGGATCCGAGTCACTAGCTCCAACCACTCTATCGACACTATAGGATCAGGATCTCTGGCAAAGGTAGGCGGATCCATGCGCCTGAACTCTAGCATTGCTATTGTAGCCCTCGCCTCAGGTATTCCCTCTCTCTCTCTAACAATCTCACCTCTAACCAACTGTTGGATAGAACCCGCCAACACACGCAACGGCTCAGTCGCGTCCATCGATCCTAGGGGAGCATTTGCATCCCTAGCATTAGGGATAGGAATATCCCCTTGGCCAACATCACGGCCACGGCCTTGACCACAGCCTCGTCCTCTCCTCCCAGACATCACGTCTATATGAAAAAGAAAGGCAGAACATAAGACGTAGCACATAGCATGAACATAAATGCTAACCACATAAGCATGCTATCACATAGCCACATAGGTTCATACTACACAAGCCTCACATACCAAGGAGAACCGACAAGAAAGACGCGTCAATCTGGATAACCTACTCATATTCCCTACTAGAAATCACATCAGCTAAACATTTTTCTAACTTAGCTCCCAAGTTTGTTAATCCAAATGCCCAAGGGCACGACTAATCAATCCCCAATTCAACCCCCATGCTCATATATACACATAATATCCATGCTTAACATGCTAACACGTTCATGTTAACAAAGCATTCAAACACATGCAATCAAGCATACACAATAAACCTCACATGGGATACACCCTCTTCCCATGACTCTTAGGTATTCGAAACCAAGAGCTCTGATACCAAGTTGTCACGCCCCAAACTCTGGGTCCCGTGAAACACCCATAAACAACCAAACATACACCCAACCCAAAAATACACACTCAAGTAAAAACATACATGCATTGTATAAAAATTCCAAACGGCTTATATTACATGGCTCCAACGCCAAAAAATATATTACAACATACATGTTCAAAAAGGACAAAAAGGAAGACTATAACTCTTCCGTTGCCAACCTGCAACCCGGAATCAGCGCACGTGATTGATACCTGAAAACATTTTATCCCACACCGTGAGCCAAGGCTCAACAGAAACTAAACAACACATGCAATGTAAGCTAAACATGCTAAGAAAATGAGGTGTAGTTTTAAACTCTCTTTCAAGCCTTAAAAATAATTTCACCTGCAAGGGAAAGCGAGGATACAACCATGTTTTTGACTCACTCACAGGAGCCTTGAAAACAATTTGAAAATGATTTTTAGACTGCGATTCACATGACTCTTAAAAACAATTGAAAACTGGTCTATTTGTACCACAATGCAATTCATGCAATCCATGTACTTTCTCATATTTTCACCGATGGACCGTAGCCCCCGTCAATGTACCTTTATGGACTTCAACCAAAGGACCTCAGCCCTACCGAATACACCTTTACGGACTTTCACCAAGGGACCTTAGCCCTACCTTCTCGGACTTTAACCAAACGACTTCAGCCCTAGCAACGCACCTTTACGGACTTTCACCGAGGGACCGCAGTCCTATCGAATGCACCATCAGCCAAAGCTAACCTTCACAGAACCACATGTTCATCTATCACATTTCGTACCCATGCAAACCTAAACCAGCATTTAATGCATAACATCACGTACCAACGCTACGCTTCACAAACCACGTCACATGCCTATAAGACACTGAGTTTAAAGCATAAACCACGTTACACATAACGCTATCAATGCCATGTAATTCTCCTTACATAATCTATGCATAAATAAACTATAGTTATAAATGCGCATAACCAGTTATACGCACATAGCCAAATATAACACATCATGACGTCACCTGTCACATAACCCGATATCCACTCACATAGACCACCAACAAACCTCACAACCAAGCCTAACCCGAAAACTAACACAAAACCAATCGAACCCCAAAAAGAATCCAACCGTATTTTAGTCGACTAGTCCCATATTCCATCTGACTGAATACCATTGAAAACCAATTAAAAACCAAAAAGGCAACCACCAAAATACCAACGCCCAACATGGCCAACTCAAACCTACACCGCCCAACACAAACCTACAACCAACTAGAACAACAAAATGCCCCAAGGAACAAGAAACTTGACAAGAAGTTCCATAAAGGATGAAAAATAACCTTTTCCCAAACATTCGGCAAAAAATGGATGAAAAACGTTTAAAATTTTTTGATATACTGACTATTTTAATCATAACTTTTTCTACAAATATCATTTTAACGTGAGAGAGGTGTCATTGGAAATAAGACTTCCAGGGCTTCAATTTGAACACAAAAATGACCTAATTCTGAGTCCGAATGAGAGAGATTTGACCAAAAGAAAAGGGTTCCACAACCAGCGAAGGCGTTTACACAAACAGAAATGGTGTTAACACAAATAGCGGAGGTGTCGACATAAACAGAAAATGTGTCGACACAAACAGCAACAGAATGCACAACTCCAACAGTAGGGAAAAGATGTCGACACAAATAGAAAATAGGTCGACACCAATCAGCAAAAGGTGTTGACACAAATAGAAAATGGTTTCGACACAAAACAACCGAGAGTTCAACCACAGCGTGCTCCACACCACAGAAGGAAAAATGTGTCGACACAAACAGAAATTGTGTCGACACAAAAACCCAAAATTTTGAAATTTCAGAACAAGCTACAAGCGATGGTGAAAAACAAACCTAAGCTACGAAAAAGCTTCTCAGTCTCAAATTAAACCATCCAAACACCCCTTTAACAACCCATGGACATACACAAGCCCAAAACTACTACAAAACCTCGAGAGAAACACTCGAAACCTGATTCCATCCAACCAAAAACACCCAAAATGATTTTAAACCAAAAAAAACCCAACTTATAAACCGATTTATCAAAACATAAACTAACTATTTATGCATTTTCGTACGGTAAAAACACACAAGATTTCACGTCGTACCCTTATAAGACATGAGAGTTTGGAATCCTACCTCGTTAGTTAAAAACTCAACGTTTCAAACCACGTGCAAAAATGATCTTTGCCGGAATAAAATTCTATCCGGATGAACACATAGCCCACCACGAGGAGACTAAGGATCTACTGTTGGATCATCGAAAACCGAGCCCCGGGCCCCCGAGAATCTAGAGAGAAGGCAGAGCTCTTGGTTTGAAAAGAAAAAGAAAAAGAAAACTTAGCCACCATGTTTTCAAAAAAATATCTTTTCCAAAATATCTAAAGCTAGATATTTATAGGCCACAAAATATCTTTTTTTCATTTAAATTAGCACAGTAACATCCCACGGCCTCGGGAACCTACTCCGCATGCATATCTAAGTCCGATCATGCATCAAAAAGCATTAAAATCATGCTAAAGCTGAAACGCTAAACGCGCGTTGAAAAATGCCGAAAAAGAAAACGGATTAGGGTCTCACATTACTCCTCTCCTTCTCATTCGGTTTCTTTTCCTCTTAAAACTTCAAGATCATCTTCGATCTCCTTCATGAATCAGTGAGTTTATACAAGAAATTGAAACCAAACACGCCTCTAACCCATCCCAAACTGTGCCTCTTTTTCTTCTCCTATGGCCATTAATGGCGGTTCAAGAGCTTGGAAGCAACTTACATTTTCAAAATTGGTGAACTCCAACATCGAATTGAAAGCGTTAGAGTGAGATTCAAGCTACTCATAATAAGGATTTTTCCTTTACCCACCTAGGTGCCAAATTTCAACAAGTGCTGAAACCCTAGGTGACGAAAATTCAAGGAATTTTGGAGTTTGGAGGCTTTTGATGTAGGATTTAGACTAACATTGGTGGATTGCTATGATTTTTGTTGATCTTCTATGAATTTAATTCAACCTTAAGTCAATGTTTGAAAATTGAAGGTTTTCTGTAGTTTTCTTGAAATAATTAACATGAACTCGTGAGAGATTTGAATTCCATGGTGAAATTGAGATATTCAGGTGGAAATTGAAGTAGGAAAACTCGATGTTGTGTCAGAATGATGATTAAATCCCATAAGCCATAGATTGGAAACTTGAATTATGAATTTAGTATAAATGGGTGAACTAATGGATGTACTTATGGTAGTGAGATAACTTGATGTTGTGTTGAGTTAGTTAAACCTTAAATTTCTTTTGAGAGCGTGATTTGCAAACACAGTGTAAAAATTCATGAATAAAAGAAGTGAATTGAAGATTTAATTACAATGAACTCTAATTGTGTAAATATGAAATAACTTGTTGGGTTAATGATAGTAAGTTAAACTTATGATTTACTCAAGTAGTTGGAATAATTACGAAATTCTTGATATGCTCATGGTTTACACGTGGGACTCGACTTATTACTTGATTTGGATTTAAGAAAATGGAGTAAACGTGGAAAGTGAGATTTTTTTTATTGCATTGAGATCTTAATATACTATTTTAATTAAACCCTGGGTTGTGGTTTACCTATTATTTTCAATCATATAATATGTGTGATCAAACACGTGGATAAAACAGTTTAATGGAATTAAAAGGAAAATGTGTTGATGGAGTTTCCTAGTTGATTAGTTTAG
>JAOTRH010008035.1:0-23500 GCA_034768845.1 Heliamphora exappendiculata
TAATTATCAAATGCACTGAATTCTCCCCACGTTTAAGATATGGATTCTCGATAATTAAATTAGGTTACTAACAACCCAATTTAATTATCTTCTTCTCCTCGCAACCGCACCGCTTAACCTTTTGATATACAGGATCCGAAGATCTACTGTGCAGATTTAGCATAATAAAACCTATAAGCAAAGCACACGATGGGGAACTCCTCAACCTAAATCGAACGTGATTTCTGTCCGCTGATTATCAATTATCGGACAAATAATGCCAGTACCCAACTCATCGGTATTGTTGATCTCATCGAGAAAATGCCAACCATTGACGACTCAAAGTACTGTACATTATCTGAACACAATTAATCAATCACTTCGGAATTAAGAGTTTGTACAATACATGATAATACGGGATGTGGATCAATTTATATAGTCAGTATAGAATCGATCATCCCGTTAATCCCGCTCAATACACTCCAAGTGTACATTGAATTTCCAAAACCTGAATTCGATCTGTTCGACCTAGCCAAGACCAGCTACTATAACGATGTACTACAATCGTAGCAATGGAATGTCCGGGTCCATTGCGATCGTGAGCCTACTTATATAATCTGTCAAAATTTTTGACCTGATATTTCGTGCAGCACGCACCAAGTCAAATACTAGACAGAATATACGGACTATGCATTCATTCATCACAAATATAAATATGAAATCACGAATGAAAACTCATCTCAAATGTTTCTTATTAATATGCCAGGGATCCAGAATAAAATACATGAAAAGCATGACTTTTAAGTATACATTCCCAACAGAACCCTTAGCCATGCAGAAGTAGAAAACTGATTGAAGGATACCGTGCATATTCTGGATAGGTTAGGGGTAGATGCGGATAATAGGTTTGACCTTGTAGCTTTTATGTTTAGGGGAGAAACATACCACTGGTGGGAAGCTATGAAACAGTTCTTGAAGATGCTGGTGCCAGGAGTTGAACCTCCCATACCCCAGAGAATCACTTGGGATCGTTTTGAGAAAACGTTCCACGTATAGTATAAGCCCATAAACTACAAGCATGAGAAGGAGCAGGAATTCATCGACTTGGAACAAAGAAGGATGACTGTGTAAAAATTCGAGATGAAGTGTACAGAGTTGTCACGATATGCCACCCAACATATACCTGATGAGGAGCTTAGGTGTAGAAGGTTCAAGAATGGATTATGCTTTCAGATTAGAACAAGGATAACGGTTCTCAAGATGAACAACTATGCAAGATGTGTGAACATAGCACAAGATGAATTGCAATGCGGGCCAGAAGGACCAGTAACTCTTTAGTGAAACAATTCAAGAATTTGGGTACCAAGGAGTTTGTGAAAACAGTTAGTCCCGCTGACGCTGAAAATTGCTTGAGCGGTGGAGTGTGCATTTTAGACAGACTGAGTTGTTCATTTAGTAAGTTCTTAAGTATCGATTTATATTTGTTTGACATCTAGACTGTGTAACTCGTATAGAGTTGGTATTCGATTTTCGTTGTCGTAACGTTGTGAGTCACAAAGAAGTTGCTTTCGAAAACTTTTTCTGATGTGACCCATTAGGGAAAACTTGTTTAGGTTAATGCATAAAGGTTGCTTATATAGAGAAGGAATTTTCTTATCGGAATGTGTGAGCTTTACGTATGAGAAGTTGAAGAGTGACATAATTCTATTGTTTCTGGTGGAGTTACGAAGCAACTTAGTGTGAGTACGTAGGAGAAATAAGTGTTTAGATGAGAATAGTGAAAACGTAAGTGAAACTGTACGAATGAATGGGCATGGTTTTTGTAAATTGGCCTTTAGTGAATCGAGTGTCTTAGTAAAATGTAGGTAAGATGAAATAGTTAAAGTGCGAAAGTAGTTTTTGGTTCGATTGTCTAGTAGAGAATGTGTGAAGGGATTGAGTGATGATGATAAGAGATTTTAAAATCAGAAGTTAGTACTGTACAATTAAAGTATTGTTGGGTGAGTGGTACGTATGTGAAGGAAAGATGCGAATGTATATTATGATATGACTGATGGTTGTGTTTGGGTTTGTTTGGGTAAGCATATACCTGTGGAGCATTTAGTCTACGTGGTATGTTTAGTTCTAGTGACGCATTAGGTTCAAGTGGTGATATTAGTCTTGATGGTCGTAAGACTAGAGTGGTGTGTAAAGATTGTGTGTTGAAGATAGAAGATAAGGAGATGTTGGTAGATTTGATGCATTTGGTTATGTTTGAGTTTGATTTGATTCTTGGGATGGACTAGTTGTCATCCTACCATGCATCGCTAGACTGTGTTAGGAAAAGAGTAATCTTTAGGATATCCGAGGAGAAGGAATTCATTTTTCAAGGGGACAAGAGTAGAACACCTATCCATATCATGTCGACCATTAAGAATTCGAAGTTGTTGAAGAAGGGTTACCAGGGGTTTTGGCACATGTGATGGACATAGAGATGGAAAAAAAGAAGCTTTTGGAGGTACCAGAGATTTGTGAGTTGCTAGACGTTTTTTCAGATGATTTACTAGGATTACGCCCAAATCGAGAAGTGCAGTTTAAAGTCGATCTCTACCCGGGAACAGCGCCCATATCTATTTCTCTCTACAGAATGTCACATTCTGAGCTACTACAGATGAAGGAACAATTACAGGAGTTATTAGAAAAAGAATTCATCCGATCTAGTATTTCATCATGGGGAGCACCTATACTGTTCGTAAAAAAGAAGGATGAAACACTGAGGATATGTATTGACTATCGACAATTGAATAGGATGATCGTTAAGAATAAGTATCCTTTGCCTAGGATAGACAACTTGTTCAACAAGCTGTAAGGAGCTAAAGTGTTCTCAAAGATAAACTTGAGGTCAGGATACCATCAATTGAAAGTGTAGAAGTTGGATATACGCAAGACTGTCTTTAAGACCCGCTACGAGCATTAGGAGTTTATGGTGATGCCTTTCGGGATAATGGATGTGCCTGTTATATTTATGGACCTGATGTATTGGGTGTTCAGAAGCTTTCTAGATCAATTTGTAATTGTGTTGATAAACGATATTCGGTTATATTCTCAGCGTGAAGAGGAACCCATGAAACATTTGAAGATTCTTTCTAGATCCTGAGAAAGCACAAGTTGTATGTAAAATTTGAAAAGTATGAATTTTGGTTGGACCAAGTGGTGTGGCTAGGTATGCTATATCTAGAGGAGGAATACAAATGAACCCAATGAATGTGGAAGCAGTAGTCATTTGGAAAAGGCCAACTAGCGAGACTGAGATACGAAGCTTTTTCGGGTTAGTTGATTATTATCAGCGTTTTATTCGGGACTTTTCCCTGATTGCGAAACCCTTGACTCGGTTAACTCAGAAGAACGTCAAGTTTGGATGATCCGACAGATGCGAACGAAGTTTTCAATAGTGGAAGTCCAAACTGGTGTCAGCACCTGTGCTTTCCTTTCCGTTAGGCAACGAGGGCTTTGTTATTTATAGTGACGCGTAACCCAAAGGTTTGGGTTGCGTTTTGATGCAACACGAGAAGGTTATCGCCTATGTATATAGACAATTAAAACCTCATGAGAAGAATTACCCTATCCACGATCTAGAGTTAGCTGCAATCGTCTTCGCACTCAAGATATGAAGACAATATTTGCACAACGTCCCTTGTGAGATCTTTACGGATCATTAGAGTTTGAAGTATATTTTCACCCAGAAAGAGCTGAACCTGAGGTAAAGGAGATGGATAGAGTTAATTAAGAATTATGACTGCACGATTCACTATCATCCGGGGAAGGCTAACGTTGTAGCGGATGCCCTAAGTTAAAAACTATTGGGGAACAATAGCGCATCTACGAGCAGTACGAGCTGATACATTTTCAGAGATGCGAACGCTTGGAACCCATCTTGTCATAGGAAAGAATGGATGCTTATTAGCAACTCTGAGCGTAAGACTAACCCTTTTTTTAGATCAAATTTGAGCAACTCAATTGGCGGATAATCAAGTGGTCAAGATAAGGGCGAAAACAGCGGCTAAAGGGAAGACATAATTTGAAATTTGAAAAGACGTGTTGTGATTTGGTCACAGATAGGATGTGCCCAATAATGGGGAGTTGAGGAGGCAAGTCTTAGACGAAGTGCATGACTCAACATACACCATGCACACAGGAAGTACAAAGTTGTATAAAGACTTAAAGGATATATATTGGTGAAGTGGGATAAAGAAGGACGTAGAAAATTTCGTGACAAGTTGTTTAGTATGCCAGCAAGTTAAGATTGAATACCAGAAGCCGATAGGATTATTACAACCATTACCAATACCCGAGTGGAGGTGGGAATATAATACCATGGATTTTGTAACTGGACTCTCTCGAACACCCAAGGGGAGTGATGCTATTTGGATAATTGTGGATAGGTTGAAGAAGTCAGCTCACTACCTACCAATAAAGATGACGTATTCTGCGAATCGGTTTACACGGCTTCATATTGATGAGATCGTTAAGCTACATGAAGTACCAATTTCTATAGTATCGAATAGAAACCCACTTTTTATGTCCTAGTTTTGACCAAGCTTATAAGAAGCATTGGGAACTGCTTTAAAGTTTAGCACGGCTTTTCATCTACAGACTGATGGTCAATCGGAGAGAACAATTTAGACCTTAGAAGATATGCTTAGAGCATGTGTTCTAAACTTTGCTGGAAGCTGGGAGGAACAATTATCATTGATCGAGTTCGCATGTAACAATAATTTTCAGTCAACTATAGGAATTGCCCTTACAAAGCGTTGTACAGTAGGAAATGTGGAAACCCAATTTGTTAGAAAGAAATCAGAGAGAGGAAGTTGTTTGGACCCGAGATAGTTTAAACTACCACTGATAAGATTAAGTTGATTTGAGAGAGATTGAAGCAATCGCAAGACAGGCAGAAGAGTTGTGAAAATAATTAGAGATGCGACATAGAGTTTGTAGTAGGGGATCGTGTGTTCTTAAAGATACCACCGTGGAAGAGTACGATTAATCCAGAAGAGTTTTGCCCGGTAAGGGTGTGTGTAAGTCCTAGAAAGGTATTGTGCGAACCCCGGTAAGAGTGAGGGTTGGTCTTTAAAGGCATTGAGTTATAGTTCCTTTTAAGGATAAGTGTTAGCCTTTGATGGCATTTTCAATTGATGTATAGAGTCGTGAGTTAGAAACTATTAGTTTGAACTGTGGCTTTGACTTTAAAGCCTTATCATGAGAAATATTAATGTCTCTTTGAGTAAGGTATGTAAATTTTGAGGTCGAAATTTCTTAAAGGATGGTAGATTGTAATAACCCGAACTCAAGATACGAATAAAAAAAAAAGAAAGAACATCTCAAAATAAATGAAATCTCAAACCTAAGTTCTTTTTTTTTTGGGTAATTGTCGAACCTAAGTTCGGTAAGAAGAATCGACCCAACCATTTAACCTTTCGAGCTCGAGACCTGTGAAAGAGGAGGAACCACACAAGCATATATTAAAACCCTAATATTGAGGATAAGAATTCAAAGTTATAAGTCCAACTCGTTTAAGACAAGAGTTACGCTCAACAAGTCAAGAAACGAACCAATATGAAAATACTCAAATTTTTTTCTACAATTAAATAAAGAAAATTATTTTGATATATATATATATATATATATATATATACAAGTGGCCAACAACCTAGGAAAATGTGCCAAACTTGGTTGCCAAGTTTCCTTAACCTAAGTTAGTGAAAAGCAACCCAAGTTAACTAAACCTAACTATGATTACCAAAGCTTCGCAAGGAAGCGTCCTACTTGACTTTTCTCTATAAAAAGAACCAAAATCCTCAATTCTTTCCTTTGAAATTTCGTGCATATACATATATATATATATATATATATATATAGAGAGAGAGAGAGAGAGAGAGAGAAGAAGAAGAAAAGAGAAGAAAGAAAAAGAAAGAAGAAGAAAGAAGGAGGAGGATCCATGGAGCTTGAAAGCTAAGTCTAAGGTTTTCCATTACCAAGAAAAATAATTTCTAACAAGGTAAGCAAGACTCTAACACATCTAATTTTATAAATATCAAACACCTCTTCCATTATTTTCAAACACAAATCTAATATCAAGAACCGAAGACTCAAAAATAAAGGCGTCATGGTTGGATTTTTGGGACTGTTCGGTATAAATGTTGAAGTTGTGAGTTAGTGTGGGTTTTGCTATGGATTCCACGACTTTTATAAGCTCTAAAACATTGATATATTGAAGTACAACACATGCATACAAAGAAAATGGGTCAAAAACTTATACACATGACACTAAGAGGCTAGAACCAAAATAGGCCTGAGTTTTGGGCATTTTGAGCTATCTGCCCAGATCTTTGAAACTTCATGACTCAACATAGAAAATGATATAAGCATGTTCTTTAAGTCCAGACCTAGGTTTTTGTGTTATCTTGCATCCAAAATTGGTTTGAACGCAAATGAGTGAGTGGAACTCGAGATATTGAAATTCTACCAAAATGTGTTGGTTTCAGTCCAGTCAACAATGAAGACCTAAAACTCCTAGTTTAAAATGAGATCCGAGCTTTGGTCAAAACAGGAAAGTTGTAGATCACATGTATATCTAGCTACTCACAAAAAATAAACCCATTATATTGAGTTTAGATGGGCCAGCACCCCTTTGAAACTCTCTATTGTGTTTCCGCCCTCAAAGGACACTTCTGTCACATATTTTTGTGTAGTCCAAAACCTCTATTTTTGATGACCTAATCCAAAAGTGGTCTACATGAACATTGTAGCTAACAAATTAAATTACTTTTTATCCAAAAATCATATCTAGATGCTTTGGGAAAGTCTCTCAAAACCGTTTCCAACTCTGTCCAAAACCGGCTCTGCTGAGTTTTGGCGGCTGACAGAACCTATTTAATAAAATGGCAAAAAATTATAACTTGTTCGAAATAACTACTCTTAGCTCTAAACATGAAACTTGTGGGGAATATGTTAAAATAGAACATACTCAAAAATGGGCTCATTTGGACTTGACTTGATACCCCAAAATCGAGACCAACATAGGCGTATGCTCGGTAAAATTTTGAAGAAAGTGCTTAACCATTTTTGTTTCTGTCAAGTCTTCGACCTAGTTGTCTTAGGTTTTAGCCTTGGTGTAAAACATAAAAGTTGTAGAGAATATTTTAATCTAAAATTTCACCAAAAATCATAATTCAACTCCAAGTTTAAATACCTCAAAATGCTGTGGCACTTTAGAATTTAATGTTTGGAAAAAAGTAATAAATGGTTAAGTTAAATCCTTAATTAAGTGAAGGATTGGGCAAGTGCGTAGTACCCCTTAAACTTAAAAAAGAAAGTAACCATGGTCCCAAAAATCAAAAAAACATTCAACGGTTAGAATCGTTTTAGTTTCACATGCTAAAGGGGGAGGATTCCGTGTTAACAGCCGAGTTGTGTTTTGCTTGTTAGGCACGGAGATTGTAGAATCCGGGGGTTCTGCTTTGCTTGCCAGGTGAGGCTCGGTTCATACGCATATTATAGAAGGTGAGAGTGCTTAGCCATTATCTTGAACTTGAATTTATGTAAAAGATGTTTAAAAATGCTTTGAAGCGCATGTTTTGAACTATGACTAGTTCGACGATTGCATGAACCTGTTGTTTTCAAAAGCCATGATGTTTTTAATTCAAGTGTGCAATTCATGATATTTTTTTGGGTAGTTAAGTTGGTGAAGGGGGCTTGGACTCCCCAGGGTTCGAACCCTGAGGAGGGTAAGGTGAGGCTGAGCAAGCGCTGTCCACTACGCTGCCTCCATAATATTCTGAGCTAGCATGATGCTACTATGAAAGCATGGTTAATTTTGCGTGGTTGTTCCAAAGTATCAAGTTATAAGGGTTTTTGGCCCTTTATATCCTGTTAGAGGAGGTTACCTAATATGGGTGTTGTTTTCCTTATAGGGGAGGTTTCTCGTTGAGCGGGAATTTTTTCTTGAAGGCTTTGCAGGCTAAGTCTAGTTTATAGCACTTACCACTCGTGCTTGGTAGAAAGTAACCTTCATTCCATCACATTGCTATTTGTGCATTAAGAATTGAAATTATGGTACCGTCAGAACTCCCAGTCGTGAGGTTGACGACTACTTGGACACTGTTGGGGTTTGATTCTAGATTTGAGAAAGTGGTGATGCATTTTAAATTTGTGGCAGTTGAGCCAGGAACATATTTCTGTTTGCAATACTAAGAAGCTTCTGTATAATTTGGGATATTTTCATGTTCAAGAAAATGCATTAGTTTCTATATTTTCGTAAAAAATGTGATGAACTATTTTTAGAAAGAGTTTTTAGTTATCCTTAACTAATTAACTATCTTTTCTATTAATGATAATGCTAACTGCGCTCTCCTATAACCTCTGTGGTTGCAGATACCAAGAACGACTAGGAGTTGGTCCACCACAGGCGTCCTTGAATAGTTTTGGTTCTGGTGTTGGGAATCGTTTTGGTTCGATTTTTCTTTGTTTAGTTTTTAGTTTTGGTACAGCTTCATATAAAGACTCTGAAGGTTTTTGATGTTTTAGAAGTAATGTATGCTCTTGGGATGGCGATTTTTTTTTGGTAATTAATGGCGAATTCCTAATGACTCATGTATATACCTCTTTTGACATTCAGGTGTTATGGTTGCTTAGAGGTTCTTGTTTGATCTCTTAATATCTTTATCCCTTGTCTTTCTCTCTGGCCACCGGTCTGCGACGGGATCACATCTTTTTGTATAGGTTTGGTGCCTTGCGGGAGTGAGGTGTTACATCACCGATCTATCGGTCTGGGCTGTTTTCAAAATTTTTGGTGTTTTGTTTCAAATGCTAGGCTCTTGGATATCGTGACTCTAGTTTTCCTGGACTACTTTTTATGTTAATTAAACCTTCGATTGGGCGTATTTGAAAGGGTTTGAACTGGTTGATTGTCTTCATTTCGAATCGTGTCCATTAGATAAGATTTGGCGAGTTTTGGCTTGTAAATTGGGTTTTTATATGCATTTAATGGGTTCATGCCATTTTTCCTTCAAACGATATGGTTTTTACTAAAGTAACTTTGTGTTGTTTGCGTTTTATGGGACCGATACAAGGAATGTGAATTATGAGAAATGGTGTATTGAAGTTATGATGCATGTAACTTGTAAAAGAACTTGAACACTAAAACGGACCTTGATGTGAAGATGAAATGAGAAATTTGATATGGGAATCAAAATGATACTATGTGAAAATGCTTGGGAGCGGAACCGGTTGTGGGGTTGGACTCCCGGATTGTGAAAATAAAAAAAATTACTAAATAATGAACCCTATGGATTGATGTGAATTAAGTTGGGCCTGATGCTCCGTGGTGAAAGATAAAAAAACTTGCGCAAGATGGGGACCACATGCCCACGGGTTAGCCCCAAAATGTGGTGTTGCGTCGTGGATAGTTATAGACCTATCTATTACCCAATGGTTTTGTGTAGCCTATTGAGAATTAATATGGAGGAATTTCTATAAGCTGCACCCGACGCTGATTCATTAGTTGTGATACAATTTTGTGAGAAATTGAGTATTGAGAAAGTAAAATAGATCATGAAAAGAAGTGACTATTTTAAAAAAGTGCTCAATGAATGAGAAAATAGAATAAAGAGTTGATGTTATAACTAATAAATAAATGAATGGGATAAGTTGGGGTGCATGGTGTGTATGTGTTAACGAAAAATGGATGAATGAAACTTGTATTTTTATTTCGATTGCACCCATCACACCTCACAAGTTTGAACTCAAACTTATAGTGAAACGAAAGTTATTATTGATGATCTTTATGTGGGGCGGTTTGGGTTGGCTCACAAGTCTCCGGGTTTGGGGTGTGACATTACGAGAGGGTTTACGTTTTGAAATCTAACCTTTTTGGATCTAAAATTTTTCAATTTTCTTTTTCTTTAATCGACCATATATTTTATTTGGTTTTATCTTATACCTTAAAAATTTGTGGTTAAGTGAACTAACAATAATAATTTAATTCGAGAATTCAAAGATTTCGTTAAACTTGGTTACTTTAGTGTCTTTAATTAAGTTTTCATGGAAAATGAAGATTTTAACTATAATTTTACAATTCTATGGGAAATTTTATGGAATTATGAATTCTAGCATGAAACGCGGATACCTCTTTGATGATTTAATCTTAGAACCCTAACTCTCTTGAAGATTTGGAGAATGAACTTATGCTCTTTTTGACGAATATGATTGGTGATTCAAAAAAAGAATAAAAATCATGAATCATGAAGATATAATTGGGCTGCTAGTATGTTAAAGGGAATTATTCCCTAATCTGTTAGTTTCAGTGGAATAAATAAATGGAAAGTTAGTGGAAAAGTTTGGAAAAAATGTGGAGCTTTAATGTATACCTGATGCATATGTTGGAATCTTGTGGTAATTTATATGACGACTCGGTTCGGACCTTAGTTGTAATAACTCGGTTTGTAATGATCCATGTAAAGACCCATCACAAATCGTAGTATTAGCGACAATAAGTCAACAAGATTTTAGGTCATTGAAAGATCAGAACTTCTAACTTAATCCAAAACCCTAATTCAATCCGGAAAATCCTAAAAAGACTAACTACTCAGAGGCAAAATCTTAATACTTAGAGAAGTCTCACGACATCCTAAATTAAGTAAATAATATGAGATATAAAGTTAAAAATAAAATTTTTTCATAATTACGGTAAAATGACCATTTTGCCCTCCCTGGTACAGCAAAAAGTCTTAAGAATTCAAATTTTGACATATGAACACCCTAAATTAGATATTAATATACAATTAAGTAATGAAAGATAAAATAATAATAAAAATGACAAAAATACATTTGAATGGCCGGCCACCTTGCAATGTGTGCCCAGAAAGTCACTTTTTGCCTTTTTAGCTCACAAATGAGAAAAAATTGTACAAGTCAAGCATTATGTGACCCAAGATTATTTAAACAAGTAATATACATGATAATATAATAAAATAGTCCAAAAAAAAGTAAACAAATCATTATTTAAAATTCCTACACAATAAATAAGTCAAAAAGTCAATTCTTGTCAAACTAGCTTAATTTGACTTAAAAACTTACACATATTTAATCAATTGCTATAAAAATAATGATAATTTATGAGAATACTAAATTAATCAATTACCCAAAAAATACTAAATTAATAACAAACACACAAATAATAGGTTTTAGTAGGTAAAGACCCCAAAAAGATACACAAAATTAATAGTTTAGGCATTTTTACACAAAATTGTAACAAAACATAATTTAAACCCTAAATTAATGCAAAATTAGTATTTGGCCTCAAACCTGTCATAGCCGAACTCCCACCAACCAAATCTGAAATCAAATTTCTTAAAAAGACCATGGTCACCTCTTGCAACCAATGAGAATTTAAAAAAATTGAAATTAGCTTAGACATTAATAATTGTTTCCACTACCAATTTTTTTATAAAACCATGACCTAAACCCACTCTCTTCTCCTTCATATTTTCGTACAACATAGTGAGAGGGAGAGTTCAAAAAACATTCTAAGTATTCTAAGAGAGAAAAGAAGGAGAGAAAGAAGAAGGAAGGAATAAGGAGCAAGAAGGAATATTCTAAAACTAAGTCCATACATCCTTCAATCTTTAGAGCAACCAAACAAGTAAGTAAACCCCTAAATCATCTGTTAATCTCGTACAAAAATCTTCTTCAACTCATCTCTTAAAATGAAAACAAGAATAATAATCAAAATAAGATATGGTGGCCAGCTCAATTGGTTGGAGCTGCTTGCCCCACGCTCACCCTGGGTTCAAATACCGGGCCCCCCGTTGCCCACTTACCTAGTAAAAAAAAATAATAATCAAAATATCAAATAAAGAGGCGTTGTGAAAGAAAAATATGGGCTGTTTGTGTTTAGTATGACATTAGGTGTGGTTGCATGTGGCTATTCTTGAGTTTAACAACTTGTATATGTTCTGCAACTTTGATTTATACGTATAAAGTACATGCATGCAAAGAAAAGAAACAAAATCTTAACATGTCATGAGCTAGGACACCAAAACCCTAAAGGGTCTGATTTTCTAGTTGTTTAAACTTTTTGCCCCAAACATTGATTTATCATAACTAATTGTAGAAACATTATATAAGTGTGATATTTATGTCCAGACCTAGATTTTGAAGTTAACTTTCATACAAAATTGGTTTGAAGGGATTTTATTGGGTAAAACTCGAGATACACTATTTTTACAAAAGAGTGTCAGATTTTAACCACTCTGTGTTGCAGATATAAAAATCCTATGTTAGAATGAGAACTAAGCTTTGGTTAAAACATAAATTTGTAGACAACAGGTTGATCTTGTTTTTCACCAAATATGAGCCTAAACGATGAAGTTTTGATAGGTTAACCCCCTCCTCAATACCATTGTTGTAAATTTATGACTGACAGAGCTCTCTATCACATATTTTGCAAAACCAGAAACCTATGTTTTTAATGACCAAATCTAAAGGTGCTTTTCATGAAAAGTGTAGAGAACATATAAAACTAGTTATTGATCTAAACTTAGCCCTACATACCCTCGGATGGTCCTCCAAAAGGTTTATGCATTCTCTGTTAAAACTACGTTCTGCTGAACCTTTTACAGCTAATTGAACTAGTTTTATAAAATGGCTAAAATCATCAACTTGGTCCAAACAATTAGCTTTAGTACAAAACAAGAAACTTGTAGGGTACACCTTAAACTGGAACATATCCAAACATCAGACCCATAACCCTTGATTTGATGCCCCAAAGCCGAGACCAACTGAGGCCCAAATTTTGTACTTTTTTTTTTGTAAAATGCTTAATTTTTTTTTAATTGAAATAAATGACCCATTTACCCTAAGATTTGACCTTAGTGTTAAACATGAAAATCGTAAAAAATATATTTATCTAAATGGTATCTAAAAATCATAACTTAACTCCATGTCTAGGTACCCCAAAATACTGTTATACTTTTTAAATTGACACTTGTACATTTACCTTAATTTTGTTAAGTATATAATGACATGTTATGATGTGGGACTTAAAGTAGAGGCTTTAAAAAAAAATTTGGATAATTAAATGTAAGATAAAGAAAAGAAAAAAGATACATATTTACAAGGGGCATACCCCAGGCCTTACATTCCGAAAGATAACCAAAAATAGAAAACTAAGAACCAAGCACTAAGCTTTACAACACAAAAAAAAAACCACCAGCTACCCTCCACCACCGCAAAACAAGGCCTTATGGGAGGGACAATCAGGCTGGCCATGGAAACACACCCAACAAAATAGAAAAAATACAATCAAAAGGCGGCAACAGAACACCCCAAACAGCAGCTTAGGACAAGCAGCATAGAGGAGATCCAAGGTGCCCCATCCATAACAGGACTTGTAATGGAAACCAATATTGCAAGAGCCTTCCCAGGGGAAGGCCAAGGCACTAAAACCTCAAAACCGCAGCAAGAGTATCCAGCCAACCTTCAAAAAACCACAACACAATACCTAAAGTAGGCAATATATCCAGCCCCAACTGGAAGGAATTTTTTTTGGGTAATTATTTGTAACATAAAAAAAGAAAAAAATTACATGATTACAAGGGGCATACCCCAGGGAATTACAAAAGTACCACTAGGAGCCTACGTCCTACATATTTTCAACAAATAAAACCAAACCCCCGCTCTAAGCAGGAGAAAGCTAACGACAAAGCATATACCACGCACAACCCGAGTAGATAGGAAAAAAAACCTACATATAAGTCCGTGCACAACCCGTACGGATAGGAAAGCACCATCATACAAACAGAGGATAGAACCAATAAACATGCCAAAGAACTAAAAAATTCCTAATTCTTACTGAAGATTGGCTCCCGCAAAGGGTAAAAGGCTCCAAAATTCAACAAGAACAAGAGAAAAAAAGAGATCCAACAAGAAGAACTGATCATCCAAACCCAAAAAATACGTAAAACCAGCTGAAGCTTGGCTCCTCGAGAGGCTCCAGCCCTCGAACAACAAGGATCTGACTAAAGTGAAGTGCAAATCCTAAAACCTAAGCAAGTTAAACTCAGACTCTCAATGATAGTCACACTCCACAACTAGGGAGGGAAGGATAGAGTCCATATCACCCCGCTAAAGTGAAGAAATAAGTCCATACCAAAGTGAGGTTCTTAAATAAAAAAGGACAACCTAAGGGGAACCGGTAGCCGTCTAAGAGTAAAGTGCCAGAGGTAGATGGGCTCCTAGCCAGCCATGAGAAAGCAACAAACGGATCAGCTCTAGAAACTCCAACTCAATCCTGCAAATGCAAAGACCAACATCCCTTGCGCACAGGGACGCTTAATAGAAGCGGTGGGAGGCCCCAAGAAGTCAACAAAGCAAACAGCAGAATATCACCAGAGAATCCAGTAAAGAGAAACCCTAGGCCATCCCAAAGGAAGCTCTACCATCGAATCCAGTCGAAGCAGACCAACAGCTACATCCCTACTCCAAGAACCACAAAAGATTCACACCAAAGTAGGCAAGTCCCAACACTAATAAACAAAATTCCGACCCAGCATGAAGCTGTGAAGCACAAAGTAGTCCCACTGATAGGGAACGCACTAGCAAACTAAACCAACTGAAGAATATTTAATTTTAAAGGCCAATGAGTGCCACGGGTCCTACTTAACTCATAAAACAACATGTATAGTCACAACTTTAGCGGGACGGAGCCACATTGCTTCACATCCCAACAGTACACGTGCCAAGTGCACCATGGGATTGGAGAAGTGGAGCCATCCCACTAAATCGTATCACCCATACAAAGGCCGCTAGCCCATCCTAAAAAATTTTAATCACAGTTGAGAAATTAATCAACAATACTCACAGCGTTCCCAGCTTTCCAAACCGTGGGACCCACCCCTATTGAAATGCCACTCTTGGGCAGCACATGGGATTCCCACTTTGTGACGCGGGTTCTCCCACCACCAATACCGCATCTAAATAACCTGTGGCCCACTTTACCACAGCCGTTGATAACAATTTTACCACATACCACTGTTTTAACTACCAGGATGCTTCCGCCAAAGCAAAGGCGCCAGTCTGTATGTTGCCCACAATTTTGCACAAAATCGCCCATTGTTTTGGCCCATCATCACATCTGGAGCAGTGCGAAGCTACAGGAGGAGCTGCCAACAGTATAAAAGGCTGTCCACTATGACCCATCCGTCAGCCTAAAGCAACTGTCTCTTTCCACGCGCAAGAAAAGCGCGTACCAAAACTTCATCTTCAACCTTAGGTGTAAACAAGTGATGAACTGGTCCAAACCCCACTCCAGCAAAATAGCATCAAAATCGCGGGCTCATGGCCGTAATCCTCTTGAGCAACAGAGTAACTATCGAATGAAACAAACTCTACTCCAAACTCGACAAGTTGACAGTGTCGACCTAGAAGTTTGCTAAACCCGGATACTCTCGTCCATGGCTGAGCAAGCACAAACCTCGAAGGGGTTCTCCTCCCATCAACCGAGGCAAATCAGGATTTACCGATTTTAAACCAAAATACCCGTCAATCCCAGCTTCTCCTGTATCGAATGGGGAAGACGGTAACCAGAGAAAAAAACCACTAGTTTTTCCTTTATTACCGCCCAAGTCACGCAAAAAAAAAACCAGGATACTCTTCAGTCAAACAAAAGGAGTCCATGGATATAACTTCAAAAACAAAATATCACTCCGATAAAGGATGATCGAAGGAGATACCAAACCAGAGCCGTCGTTCATGGTATACATTTGAAGCAAACAAAAGCTCCGTAGAAACCAAATACGAGAATGGACACAGCCTGTTATCGAGTAGCCATCGAACAAGAAACCTCCACGAGGAAGGTATAACTAGCTTCATGTCTTAATAAACAAAAGAACTGGAAGAAACTAACCACTATTTGGAGAGGTAGAAATCTTCAAGACATAGAACACCATAAACAAGCACCAACGCCAAAGCCCCATAGCACTCTCAGAACACCATAAACAAGCACCAACGCCAAAGCCCCATAGCACTCTCAGATGCACCCCGCCATTGCCATGGGTGTGATCCAAAGGCAGTCCAGCAGATCTTCTTAGTCAAAACATCACCATCGTATACTTGGGGAGAGCTCTCTAGAGAGAACCGGAAGGATTCAGTTATATTGGATGATAAGGATTGAGTTATATATCCAGCCCCAATCATAAGGATTGAGTTATATATCCAGCCAACCTTTAATTAAGTTATATTGGATGATTAGTGTATAAGAGTGATTAATTGATGATTAGAATTCATGTCGCTAAATTGAATTCATGTTTTATAACTTGTAACTCATGCTTCATATACTAGTACTCTATACTCATAATTGTACAATTCCATGCAAAGTGTATATATATATATATATATAGTCGTTGTCATGCCACAAACACCAGGGTCATGCGAAAGCCCATCAAAACACCGTTTAAGAAAATAAGATTCGTAGTTGGAAAACCATCAACTCAAAATATACAATATTTGGATAAAAGAGTACCCAAGGTTCATCTCTCATAAATAATAAACATACAGTTCCATACATGCATAAGTATATCGCCTCAAGGCATACAAAACTTGCCTTAAAAAATAGGTATCGCATGTAAAACTACATGTCTCAAAAACATGAAAAACTACAGTAAGTCTTCCGTCATTACGGGCATCTAAGTCAACTCCTCATGTTCACCTGAAAATAGTTTACACAAAATCTCACACCGTGAGCCGAAGCCCAATAGGAACAGACTATAAAGCTGTAAAGCAGGATATGCAATCATAAGCATAAAGACTCAACCACAGGAGCCAAAAGGTTTTTCTCTTAAAAACTACAAGTTTTCCGTCCTTAAAACCATGCATACCATCAGTACAGATATCATGCCACAGTTAAGGAAAAATTGTAATAAAATAGTATGCTCCACTCAGGCCACACAGTCGAGGAGAAAAAAAATAAAATGAAATTCTATGTACCGACTCTTCCACACACACGGACAAAGGCAACAACTATAGACTCCTGTCCATTTCCCTAGTCCTGAACCACTTAAGGCCTACTAGGTAACGACAAGTTCTATACGAAGTTACAACAACGACGCCATTCACGGAAGCAATCGACTCCTTACGAATTTTCACGATCGATGGAAGAAGCAACACATCCACTGTCACGGTACATCTATGGAAAATATTTCAAAACCAACCGTATCTCAACTATGCAAATACCATAAAACAGTTACACATTCACATGTATAAAAAGAGATCCAATCCATCCACATGGAGATCTACTAGCATGTAAAAACATACTCTCAACAAAACATTTTAAAAGCTGAGACGCAACCCCAAGAATTAGCTCCAAACCTCCAAACCCTCCATTTTCAAAACCACATTTTGAAAACTATGAACATCCACAAGTCATATCATGCAATAAACCAAGAAAATCGCAAAAGTTTTTTTACCCAGAACAAACAAGGTTTACACATAAAATATAATATTTGGCAAAAAACGAATGAAAAATGAATAAGAAATTTTGACATACCGTCACTCTTTTGGTCATAACTTTTTCTACAAAAAGAATTTTATTGTGAGAGAGGTGTCATTGGAAAGAAGGTTTTCGGAGCTTCAATTTGAGTAAAAAAATGACCAAATTTTGAGTTCGAATGAGGGAGATATGATCAAAAGAAAATTGCTCAAAAATGGCCATGCGGCCACAGCGCACGCTAGGCGCTTGAGCGCCTCCCCACTAGAGAGAAGCGCTCGCTTGGCGCTTGAGCGCCTTTCAGCGTGCACTGACACTCTAGACATTCCCTGTTTCGAACTCCAAGCCCTAAAACTCTCAAACACTCACTATGATGCTTCAAGACACATATAAACCTACCAACCTACATATTTTAACACCCACGGACATACATGAGCTCAAACCATCAAAAACCACCGAACGAAATGCCTCAAAACCCGGCTCACCCAACTGAAAACAATTTTGAACCCAAACCCAACTTTTTAAAACATAAACTAACTTTTCATACATTTCAAGACAGTAAAAACGTATATAATTACACGTATCCCTTTAAGACAATAGAGCCTAGGATCCTAGCTTGGTGAGTTAAAAACTCGACGTTTCAATCCACGTCCAAAATCGAACTTCGCCAGAATAAAATTCCTTCCGAATGAATGCATACACCACCGTCCCAATAACAAGGATCGATAGTTGGATAGCCAAAACTCAAGCCCCGGGCCCCCGAGAAGTTAGAGAGAAGGTAAAGAGAAAAAGGAGAAAACTTAGCGAGTAAGTTTTGAAAATATCTTTTAAAAATATCAAACTCTAGATATTTATAGGCCTCCAAAATATCTATTTTTTTGAAATTCGCACCGTAACTCCTAACAACCCTGGGAACTAACCCCACATCCATATTTAAACTCAAAATTAAAACGGAATAGAGTCTCGCATATAGCCTCTGCCATAATCTATTTATACCTGTGAATTGTAAATAGTAGTTGCATATGTTATATCATGTCATCATTAGGTTGGGTTGACGGGGTTCACCGAATTTATTTATTTATATTTTTGGAAGAATGAAATTGAACCTTAGGCTTGATACTTGGGTTGATGGAATTGGAATTCTTAAAAATTTAGATATTTGGAAATCTTGTGATATTAGCTATATGCCCTAATTTGTTTTGGAAAGTTTTTGTCCCAAGTACTAATGCATATTGTTATGATATTTGTATTTTGGTGAAGACGGTTCGGATAGTGTAATAATAGGAATTAAGTTTTGCGATCCCGTGTTTGACCTTGACCTGAGAGTCGAGAGCCTGAAGTGTTGATATGTCCATGCCCTTGCCGTTAGTGATGACCCAGCTGGACACTTAGTCCGCTACGTAGTCATCCTACGGCTTAAAGAACGCTATTTGTCGGTCGATAGACTTCGTCAGCGTGGTTGGAATTATGGGGTTTAGGATAGTTCACTTCAGTTTGGGAGAACCTATAATAACTTAAGTTTAAATTGGATTAGAAAATTAAATTGGTTGCATCACATTTATTTGCATTAGCACCTGTATACTTGTTCTTATGTATATTTTCCTTGCCGTAATTTGTAAAATTTTTATTTCTTTTTTTTGGGTAATTAAATAAAATATAAAGAAAGAAAAGGATACAAAATACAAGGGGCATACCCCAGGCCTTACAAGTACCACCAAGAACAAAACCAAAAGCATCAAAAAGGCTTTCGGCTAAGCTACAACCATATAACAATCCTACTAAAAATAGAGAAAAGAGACCAAATTGCCGCCCCCATAATTGAGAAATAATGGGAGAGGAAATAAGGCCAACCAACCAAACCAAGCGCAAGCTAACCCACAAGAAACCAAAAACCTATACAAGGAAAAAAAGGCACTAAACAAAAAACAGCACAAACAAAGGAGCACCCTGGAAACCGCAGTAATAGCAACAGAAAACCTCAATAGCTTTTGCCCCACAGAAACCGAGGGCCATCCACAATAGGCATGGAAAACCACAACAACCACAAACAGAAAAGGAGCAATTTACAGTAGCAAAACACCTGCCACACTCATGGAGAGACCGCAGCAAACAAGAAGCATTGGCCAACGTAAAACCACAGCAGCAAGGAGGTAAACCAGCCCCACAAGAGGAAACAAAAGGCAAGAAAAACAGCCAAAAAATAACTAGCGTTGTGAAATAATTTTTGTTGTAAGTTTGGTTAGAAGGTTTAGGGAGTTTGCTTTTGGGTTTTGGCTTATGCCATTCGTGTCACAGGTGAAGAGGAAGAACTTTTTGAGGAAATCTTACCCGAAGGAGAAGGAGGTTTTGAAGAACAGGGTGAGTGGCGGGAATCCGCCGACCCCGACAATGCAAGTTGAAGAATTTAGAGTTCACCCATTTTTGTTATTTTGTTCAGTTTTCACGGACTCATTGTAATTTTTGTTAAATATTTTGTGAAACTGTAATCGCTATATATTTTGTACAGTTCTAAACTCTTAATGATGTAGTACTTATTATACGTAACTATGAATGAATAGTTAGCATATTCTCCTTAATTATACTTATGTATGTCTTGACATGTCCAAAAGACGGGGCGTTACAATTTGACTTGAGTTTATAGAAATTGGATAAATGTAGATAAAGGAACTATGAAAATTTATTTATTGTGAATTAATGAACCATGAGATGTATTGAACTTATATCAAGTGGGTAATGATATAAAGTTTGATTGAACTCACGATATGGTATCTATAACGGAATAATGTAATGGTCAGTGAATGTTGATTGAAAGTTTATAATTGTGAAAACGAGTTTGGGGAGGGGAAGCTATGATTGATTGGACTCCCGATTGTTAATGAATAATGATATGATTGAATATTGAACCGAGGATGATTTGGAATTGAATTGGGGAGATGGACTCCCAATTGTTATTGAATATTGATATGGTTACTCAAATATTGAACCGATGATGATTGATGTGAATGTGATAAGTTGGGCTTGACTAGCTCCACGGTGAAAGACCGAAAACTTATGCAAGAAGGGTGTCATTCCCATCGGGTCAGTCCCTAAAAATTGAGCATGTGGTTGTCGTGGTAAGTTATAGAGCTATCTATTACCCAACGGTTTCGCGTAGCCTATTGGGAGAATAGAGAGGGGTTTCTATAAGCTGCACCCGACGTCGGTTCATTATTTTAATTAATGAAATAAAATAAAAATGTGGATAAAGAACTGATGAATTGAAAGAAAGTGAGTGGTTTGATAATAAATATGGGTGAATCAGTGTTCGATAATTAATAAAAGAGAAAATAAAAAAGAAAGTAAGAACTAAAAAAAGATAAATAAAAAATGCAACTAAAGAGAAGAAATGAAGGAATGGAAAAAAAAAGAAAGCTTAATGATCGAATAAAGGAAAGTAACGAGTTTAAAAAGAGTGAAAGATGAAAGCAATAGAAAATGAGTTAAGGGGTATAGTAAAAAAATTTAAAGTTAAGAAATCAAGACGAATCAATACTACCTTTAATGTTACATCAAATGGAGTGTGTGAGTTATGAAACAAGAAAAAAAAGGGTAATTGAAAATTATTGCATAATATCCTGCTCATTTACACTTCACAAGTCATGCATTGCATTTTCTTTAGTTTTTATCCTACGAGTTTCGGCTCACATTTGTTGGTTTTACATTTTTACAGGTTTTGTAATGACCAAGAAAGACTTGATGAATGTTTTGACTCTAGATAAAGGTTTTCAAGAAAAAGATATAGAACAATTTCCTTTTAAAATGGTTCCATGTAAATATTTGATTTTTTTTCCCGGTAATTATAAATATTTGATTCTGATATTTTTTTGGGTAAATATTTGATTCCGATATGTATAAAGACCACTTTCTTTTATTGTAATTGATATATGTATACTTTGAGTTTATCTTAGTTGCAACAAAACTTGGGTGATAAATAGGCTAAGTTGAATGTAATTATTTAGAGTATTAGTTGAAGTTTAGTTGGTTTTGATTAATAAATTTGGAGTGAATGTGATTGTGATAATATGGAAAGTGTTAGTTTATTTTATATTAAACTGTGATTGTGAGTTAGAATCTAGGTTGAGCCTAAGTATAAACAATTATTTGAGATTAACAGGTTTATTGATAATTTGGGGTAGTTCGAAAAATAGAAGAGACTTTGCCAAAATTTTGAATTTTCACACTTAGAATATTTATAAAGTTTGACTCTAAGGTAGTATATGTTGGTTTGCTCTCTAGCATGTGAGTGCTCAAGCGAGGATGGGAATCTGCTTGAGTGGTGGGTGAGACGGGGAATGGAAAATGGTTTCTGGCAGTTGACTGCTCGAGTGGTGGTCAGTCTGCTCAAGCTGCTTTGGAGAACTTGTTTTTATTTTAGGAAGCCCGTGCTTAACTTAATTAAAGAATATTTTCAAACTTAAAACCATTATTTTCTAAAGGTTTTTCTCAGATTTGGGCGATAGTGTGAGATAGTGTGGTTGGGTTCACGTGACCCGAGTTTGGGGCATGACAAAATGGTATCAGAGTTCTAGGTTCGAATACCTATGAAATGTATGTTTGCATGGGTTTGCACATAAATTGTTTGCGCGTGCTATGTGTTTATATGAGTATGGAGGTTGAATCATGAAAGTGATGTGGCTTGCCTTCGAGCGTCCAGTTAACTACTCTGGGGTTCGAAATAGAAACGCATTTGGGCGACGCCCTTTCTGTGAGAAATTTAGATTAGTTACCCGAATTGGCATGTCATTCCTACGGTTCTCCTCGGTATGTGAATGACGTGGTGTGTTTGATTATGACTAATATGTTTGTTTGACTTTTGAATGGGTACCTTTGGTGGGGCTTTTGGTGGTTCTTTGAGTGAGATTTATCTGATGGTCTGCTTCGTCTAGATTCGATGGTAGAGTTTTCTTTGAGATGGTCTTAGTTTTCTCTTATCCAGATTCTCTAGGGATGTTCTGCCCATTACTTATTGCTGACTTGTAGGGGTCTCCCGCCGCTTATGTTTGGTGACCCTGTGCACATGGTAGGTTGGTAATTTGTGTTGGCCGATTTTGAGCTGGAGTTTTCTGGGATTGATCTGGCGTTGTTTCTTTTGGCTGGCTAGGGATCCATCTACCCTTGGTACTTTACTCATAGACCTCTGATGGTTCCCTTTGGTTGTTCTTTGGACCTATGGTTTGATCCTTAGGGGCTCTTTTGTCAGAGCCTTTATTTGGCTGTGGAGGTTCCGTTTCTTCGCTTGCTCAGGCTACGACAGTTTACCTAGTTGGTTAGAGGACAAGCCCCTTTGACCTCCTGAGCTTAGAGGTTTGGTTTTTCTCTCAGCTATATTGAGATTCTTTTGCAAATCTTCTTAGGAGAGTAGGTCTTTCTTGTTTGAGATTTGGAGCTTTTCGAGGAGCCGAGTTTCAGCAGGATTTTATTCTCATGTGTTGGATGAGGTGTTCTTGTCCTATCCATGCTGGTTGTGTAAGGAATTTGTTTTATTAGGAGTTCCCCCGCTGTTAAGCGGGGGTTAGGTGTGTTTTGTTATAAGTGTTATTAGGTTTTTTCATTTCTTTTTAGATATGTTGGTAAGTGATGTAACAACCTGCGGTATGCCCCTTGAAAACATGTACATTTTTCTTTTATTTTATGTTACAATTAATTACCCAAAAAAAAAATGAGTGGCCATCGAAAGGAAAAAGTTAGGCTAGATTTTGATGTGAAGGATTTAAATTCCCTTGAACCCACAAACAATTTGAACTAAACCCAAAAACATCAAAATCAAGTAAAGGAACAAATCTTGACCTGTTGAACTCTTGTTTCAAGAACCAAGATTATAGCTAGGACGCCACAATGAAGAAACCTTGGTAAATCATTTAGTTCACTCAAGAACTATAAGAGAAACTTTCTCTCAAAGAAAATTGTACTTCACTTTATTCATCTCAAAATAATACATGGAGGCTCCTTTATATAGGAGAAGGT